>JASEVX010000001.1:65069917-65301550 GCA_031761405.1 Serripes groenlandicus
CCCACTGGTGGCCATGTTTTTCGACCAATCAACATGGCTTGAAGGAATCTGATAGAGGGTCATCCAAGGAGCATTTCTACAACATTATTTGAAAATCTGCCAACCAGTTTGAGAGAAGAAGATTTTTGAAGTTTTTTTCATTTCGTTGCCATGGAAACCAGAATTCTCCATGGATCCCAAACATTTGGAGGAAATCTGGTGTGGTCTTTGAGAGGATGCTTTCTGTGAAGTTTCATCCCAATTGACCCACTGGTTACTGAGGAGAATAAGTTGACGGACGACGGACACCGCACGACGCACGACGGACGCCGGACAAAAGGTGATCACAATAACTCACCTTGAGCAAAGCTCAGGTGAGCTAAAAAAAACAGCCAAATTGAACCGACTGTTATATTGCTATTTATAGAATGCTTTCCTTTTAACCCTTTCCTACTTGTAGACACATTCTGGAGCATATGCAGCCGTCAACCTTTAAAAACAATGTGATAAATGGAGAAATTAATTATAATTCTCCTTTTGTCACAATGTTGTCAACTCTATTAAATTATTAAATTTTCATTTACAGACATATTTGCCAAACCGTTTTCAAAGCCGTCCACTGCATATTTGCAGTATGTGGAAAAGTGTTAAGTTAACCATATTTTAACCCTTTCCCATACAGATTAAACCTTCACTTAATGAATACACGCTTGTCTTTGATTATAATTGCAACTCAGATTGCACATCTGTATTTACTCTGTAGCAGACGACCTTTGAAAAGCAATTTCTCCTTTTGTCACAATGTTTTCAACTTTTTACAGTAATTATACTGTCATTTCTAGAGATCTTCAAGATGTTTTCAGTCGTCTTCTGCATATTTGTTTTATGTTGGAATGTGTGAAGTGAACAATCTAGATATTGATCAGCATTTATACTTGCAGGCTGATCTGGATATAATTGACAATAGAAACTCAGAAATCATTTGACTTGAGGAATTAAATAAACAGTTTTAAAACATTTAAATTTTTTATAGTAAATTGTTCAAAATAGAGCCTATATTGCCTAAATCGGGGACTACTAAAACTTATAATAACGGAAACATTTGAACATTTTTAAAAATGATATACATCCCATAAAGATAAAAACATTTATTTCTAATAAGATCCTTTGTATCCGAATTTCAAATACATTTTCATCTATCCGAAAACTATACTACTCGATAACAAATAATTTTCTTCCAAACAGAACAAAGCATCATAAAATGAAAACATGGACTCAATTTATGACCTTATTTTAATAAATGAATTATTATCCCGATGGTCAACACAATAGTAAATTTAGATATTACCTGATATACCCGCCATTATTTGGTTTGTGCCTGACCCTTTACATAGTAATAAGGGGAAGGAACTCCGCCCACTATTATAGTTTATGGTGCATCGACAGCTTTTAGCGCGCATTTACTCGAACTAATATAAGATGCCTTTGTGCATCGTGTAGAACGGAAATGCAAACACGTCTATGCAGCCTAATTTGTGTCTGCACCATTGAGTAATTCATCTTATTTGGGACATGTTGATCGATTTGAGATATAGGAATGTAGTGACAAAAACTTGGTTAAGCTAAGTTGACAAAACAAACATTGTTCGAATACACTGCTGTCACTGTCAGTAACTGGTAACTATAACCTATTTAGTCATGACATAGAAATGGTCCCTTAGTGTCATCCAGCCAAGTAAGAGGTCAAACACTGCAAATCAGCGACGTCATATGAGCCGTTCCACGAGAAAACCAACATTGTGGATTCTGCGTAAAGTATCGACCCGAATCAGCCTAAGAATGCCGCACAGGCTAATCCGGGGAGACACTTTTCGCCTCCTGTAATTTTATTGTTTCAGGAATCATTGCTCTATACCTTTATCCCCATGAGACGGAATGTGTCGGCCCGGATTAGCCTGTGCGGACTGCTTAGGCTGATCTGAATCGATACATTACGGAGAATCCATAATGTTTTTTCTCGTGGAACGGCTCATATGATTTAATACAAAAGGAAATCGATGTCACGTACCTGTCCCTATATTTGAAAGATCTGACATTTTGAAAGAATCATCTTGATACAGAGTTATAAACATTGTACGATCAGGAGCCAGAGTTCCATTGTGACCACGGCACTCGCGTGTCGCCGCCTCTTGTCGAAGTAGTCAACTGGCTAAATAATACAATTTTACTGTTGAATTCAAACCATTACATTTAAATTGTGCATGTGTGTGTTTCCAGAGACATATTTTCAGAATTACTACGTTATTGTGAATTATCGCATATATCATTCATATATTTTTCAATTATAATTTAGAACTATTTTACAGGGCGTACACTTTTCTACGAGTGTACGGTAGGTCGTTCTCTGGCCAAAATGTATTTGATCCGTCACAAAAGTCAGCAAATTGCTGAAGCAATCGAGTCCGACTTAAAAATAATGGCGAACAAAGTCGTAGCAAATCATATCTAGGGCGAACGGACTCGTGGCGAAACACACATCAGAGCGAGCAAGTCGTATGGCGAAGGGACTCGGGTTCAGGTTATTCAGCTCTATTACAAATCAACTAGCTCGAACCACAGGCAATTATGCATACTATTAATCGTACACCACTTTCATTATGTGATGCAATTAGTCGTACACCACTTTCATTATGTGATGCAATTAATCGTACACATACACTTTTTGTATTATTGCATAGCACAACTATTGGTTTCTTTCAGCCGAAGATATTTGGCAAACAACTACATTGGATAACGATGATTGGATGACTTTCAATAATGAACTTAGTTATTTTAATTCAGTATGAGTTCATCCTTTTGTCAACGATGACATGTGAAGAATGTATCTCTCACGCATATCAGACCGTTGTGAAACGTATATGGCATATAACCTAATAGCATACAAAACAATTTATACAAAAGTTTCAAAAATATGCATACAAAAACATAAGAAAAAACCTTGTAAACAATGCAATCGAGTTCTCATCGCTTCACGATGTATCATAACTTCACGATGATCACGCTTCAGATCTCGCGATACTTGGCGTACTATGATATACGGTGAAAGTGTATAATACTTTATGTTCACATGTTTAACTAGTATATGTCACGATATTGTATTGAATTTGTATTTGTATCAACGATGTTCTTATGTTGTACAAGTTGCAGATAAAGTATATATCTACCTTTAACTCACATGCACATGCGGTTAGAGGCATCTACAGCAAATGACATTTGAACATATTGTGACAAAAGGGGAACCTGCTCGCAATGAACGATTTCTCGTTTTGTCGCAAGGTTTTTTGTTTCGTTTCAAAATGAATGTAATTTCATTTATAGAGATTTTCCGTATTTTTGCTAGTTAACCTTTTCCCTCATATAGACGCTTTCTGACGCCTATGTAGCAGACGGCTTTTTATAAACATAGTGACAAAAGAAGAAATTGCTCAAAACGAGCAATTTCTCCTTTTGCCACAACGTTTTCCACTTATAGTCATAGCTTATCCATTCAATTATAGAGATTTTCTATTTTTTGACAAAATATGTTCAAGGTCGTCTGCTGCAGACTTGTCGTATGAGGAAAAGGATTAAAGATCAACGTATGGCGTAGATTTGTTATATATAGGGTGACGGGTTAAAGGCAGTTATTTGATATATGGACCAGATTCTGTCAGCCTATGTTGACTGAATGTGTTAGGTGATCGATATTTAGAAAGGATACGCAAACAAATAAATGATCAATGTACTTTTTTTTAAACCATTTCCTACATACAATAAATCTGTTGCAGTCAACTTTAAAATGATCAAGTACAAAATACAGAAAATCTCTATCAATGATAGTGTTATTATTAATAAAGAGAAATTGCTCATTGTGCGCAATTTCTCCTTTTGCTACAATGATTTCAAAAGTCGTCTGCTGCAGAGGCGTCAGAAAGCGTCTATATGTGGGAAACGGTTAAATATTCAAATTCACCATACACAATTAATAAGAAATCAACATCTTGTGTTAATTAATACATATGTCCCCATGGAGTTTTAGATCATTTAATAGCAAATTTTCTGAACACTTTCCTACTTATTGAAAACTTTAACAACACGCTTATTCTATGACTATTTGTATTTTACTATGCGTACCTTTTGTACATGATTGCAACACAACAGTTTGTAATGTATTGAATTGCATTGTATTGTTGTTAAGTTAACACTGTGTTTGTTAATCCTTTCCACTATAGAACAAATCTGCAGCAGACGACTTTGAAACTATTAAGACTAACGATTGGAATGTCTTTGTAAATGAAAATTTAATTGACGCAAGAAGTTGAAAACATTGTGGCTAAAGGGGGAAATTGCTCATCATGAGCAATTTCTCCTTTTGTCACAGTGTTTTCAAAAGTCGTCTGCTGCAGAGGCATCAGAAAGCGTCTGTACTTGGGAAAGGGTTAACTCTTTAAATCGGTGTTTATACAATAACTAAGTTTTACATTGCTTCTCAATCCTATTCAAAATTGCGACACATTTAAGCAAACAATAAATAACAATTAGTGCAACCAAGTTTTAAGTTTTTACTGCACTTTAAGCGATGAGAAAAAAGTTTGTATTTTATTTGGAGTTCAATGCATACCCGACTTTTAACCCTTTCCCACATACAACAATCTGCCATTGGAAACCGTCTCTATAAATGAAAGTGTATCTATTGAATATAGTTAAAAAGAAATCATTATGGCAAAAGAAGAGAAAATGCTCATTATGCAACAAAGTGCCACAGAGGGTTTCAAAATATGTCAGCTGTAGAGGTATCAGAAAGCGTTTGTATGTGGGAAAAGGCGAGGTGGGTTCACCTTGATTCTCCGTAACGGATTCACGTCAAGATAACTTGGCGTAAAACTGATAAACAGATGCGTTTGGGATTAAATAATATGTAGACGGATAGTGAAGGCTCTGATGAGACTGTGCGACTGCACTGTGTCTTATGAGTCTTCACTGTACGCTGACAGGTTAACCCTTTCCCTCATACAGACGCTTTCTGATGCATTCGCAGCAGACGTTTTCTTTTGAAAACATGGCATGGCGACAAAAGAAGAAATTGCTCAAAACGAGCAATTTCTATTTTTGTAACCATGTTTTCAACTCTATTCAATTATTGTACGTTCATTAAAAGGAGTTTACAAACAATTTCGAGTATGTTTTCAAAGTCGTCTGCTGCAGAAGTCACGGTTGTATATGGGAAAGGGTTAACACCCCCCTCCACACACACACACACACACACACACAATTTGCTAGACATAGCTCAAATGTTTGTGCTATGACTTCCATAACGTCGATATTATGTTATCCATGAATAATTGTGTGTATTTTTCTTATCCCTAACTCAAACTCGGGAAATACGTAATATTAAGAATGAAAGTGTTCAGGATAATTAGCTCTAGTTGCACTGGTTACAGAGAGTGTGGTGGTTTTTATTTCTTTATTACCACCAAACAGTGTTGTGGCGTTAGGAAAATGACTATTTTTCGCTTCGAAATTATTTACGATAGTCAACAATTCACAATTTGCAGTACCTCAATCACTGTTAGTTTGAAAAAGGTTTTGTTTTGATGCACTCACATGTACATGTATTTATTACTATTTCATATCTGAATTAATTTGCAAACAGCAGTTCATTTTGAGCGCCTACACTTTTGTTGCTGGTAGGCTAAAGTATTACACGTCTTTTTTCATCTTTATTTCAGAATACTTACCAATGTCACAGATACCAGCTTTACAGTCAACGTGACACAGAAACAGATAGAGAACGTCATTGACTTGTAGGTTATCATGTGTTATCCTTTATTTTAGACATGCACGTTATCCTGTTTATTATTTATATAAGACCAGTATGGTATCCTGTTTATTATTTATATTAGACCAGTATGGCATCATGTTTATTATCTATATTTTACCTGTATGTCCTCATGTGAGTTGTCTATTTTATACATGTATGTCCTCATGTTTAATATCTATATTATACCTGTATGTCCTCATGTTAGATGTCTATATTATACCTGTATGTCATTATGTTTAATATCTATATTATACCTGTATGTCCTCATGTTTATTATCTATATTATACCTGTATGTCCTCATGTTTATTATCTATATTATACGCGTATGTCCTCATGTTTATTATCTATATTATACCTGTATATCCTCATGATTATTATCTATATTAAACATGTATGTCCTCATGTTTATTATCTATATTATACCCGTATGTCCTCATGTTTAATATCTATATTATACCTGTATGTCCTCATGTTTATTATCTATATTATACCTGTATGTCCTCATGTTAATGATATGTATTATACCTGTATGTCCTCATGTTAATGATCTATATTATACCTGTATGTCCTCATGTTTATTATCTATATTATACCTGTATGTCCTCATGTTTATTATCTATATTATACCTGTATGTGTTTATGTTTATTATCTATAATATACCTGTATGTCCTCATGTTTATTATCTATATTATACCTGTATGTGTTTATGTTAAATATCTATATTATCCCTGTATGTCCTCATGTTAGTTGTCTATAGTATACATATATGTCATCATGTTTATTATCTATATTATACCTGTATGTCCTCATGTTTATTATCTATATTATACCTGTATGTCCTCATGTTAATGATCTGTATTATACCTGTATGTCCTCATGTTAATGATCTATATTATACCTGTATGTCCTCATGTTTATTATCTATATTATACCTATATGTCCTCATGTTTATTATCTATATTATACCTATATGTCCTCATGTTTAGTATCTATATTATACCTGTATGTCCTCATGTTAATATCTATATTATACCTGTATGTCCTCATATTTATTATCTATATTATACCTGTATGTCCTCAAGTTTATTATCTATATTATACCTGTATGTCCTCATGTTTATTATCTATATTATACCTGTATGTCCTCATGTTTATTATCTATATTATACCTGTATGTCCTCATGTTTATTATCTATATTATACCTGTATGTCCTCATGTTTATTATCTATATTATACCTGTATGTCCTCATGTTTATATCTATATTATACCGTTCTCATGTTTCATCATTTGATCCGCGTCTGGCGGTTTAGGTTCTTATTAGGTGCTCGGATTTGTAACGTAAACAACTACATTAGCGAACAACTGGTGTTAGTATCCTTCTACGAAACTTTGCCTCGGTACGGACTCATCTGAGGTTTCACTGTAAGAAAGTGTGGCGATACCCACATTTTATCGATTCAATTGACTCCAGCTGGGTCGGTTTTCACACGAACTACGTACGGCCTTTGTGATCTGAGAACAAACTGTAGAATATTGACAGGTCTTTGCTTAGATCTAGAAAATGATGAAACAAATTTGCCTCACACTCTCGATGTTTCTATTTTCTCTCCACTTTAAGGGCCTTTCACACCTAGCCGATTTGGCTCGACGGAGCTATACCGGAGCATAAATTTAGCGATTTTCGGGGATCGGTACTAGTTCGGCAGCGCAACAATATCACATCGCTAAGAACGGTAGTACATCGTCAGGACATCTTTAGAACATCGGCGAGAAAATTAGCAACGGCAGGCGACGGTATCAAATTTTGAACAAACTCACATTTCTGCCGTTGCGCTGCCGGAACTACAACGGCAGTACTCTGGTATGGCTTCGTTAATGTCGGTAGAGCACCGGTAGCGCCCGTAATAGAACGGCGGCTCTCCGGTGGCATCAATGTGTACTGTAATTGTATATATGTGATACCGTAGTGCTGCCGATGTACTAACGATAGACTACCGTTCTTAGCGATGTAATACAGCACTACATCGGTATTGCTACAGCCAATTGTGATTTTTCAAGTGCTTTCTCGACGGAGCTCCGCCGATTTTCTCGCCGTTGTCAATTGTGTGCTCCGGTTTAGTCCATCGGTAGTGTGTGACATAGACTTTACAGCGTGGTATTAACTCTTCTAGCGCCAAAGGCAATGTTGAGATTTTTGCAAACAATACAGATTCAGGTGAGTCAGCTCGTGACGAGCTGTCTCACCTGAAATCAGCATTGTTTGCCTTTCGGATATTAAAATAGTCCAAAACTGTTATCGCATGAGAAATGAAGACGTCCAATTTTGAAAATGGAAGAGTCTACTTTAAACAATTCGGCGCTGAAAGAATTAAGAAGGTTTAAAAGTTAAGAGGCAAAGACATAATGATATACATTCCTGTCGCGTCTGAAAGCCGTCTGCTGCATATTTGTTGTATGTGGGAAAGGGTTCAGAGAAAGAAATGACAAGAAAACAACAAAAATATGTTTTCTGGCGGTAAATAAGTAAATACCTGTAGTATTTGCAGATATAATGATACTAGTTACAACTCTTTTTTTTAAAAGGCAAGCACTACAATACATTAGGGACAAAGTTCAGTCAAAAAGAAGTTCTCTTGTAGTGTTGTATTCAATGCAACTGTTCCACAATATTGCAAAACCGTGCACTCATTTTGTTCGTTCAGAAACCCCCCAAACTATATCTATATTTTCTTGA
The DNA here is from genome assembly GCA_031761405.1 of Serripes groenlandicus. Classification (NCBI taxonomy): domain Eukaryota; kingdom Metazoa; phylum Mollusca; class Bivalvia; order Cardiida; family Cardiidae; genus Serripes; species Serripes groenlandicus. The sequence goes on from JASEVX010000001.1 coordinate 65,078,495, forward strand.
CAGCGAGAATGAAAATGTTATATTCCTCTGTAATGTGTAATAATTTGCAAATAGTTTCTCACGTTTAAATCGCTGTAAATAAATCTCAATTACGTAAGTTTAAACACATTTTATTATCTCATGTTTACGATTGAATTAATTTAGTTTAAAGCACTTGCAAGTTGATATGCACGCTGCATAGATGGTTTGGCGTTTTCATAAATTAAACTATTTCCTGATATACGCAGAATAATAAAGTAATTTAATTAATTACTCCACGAGTAATTCTCATTCAGAATGTGGGTTTTAATGATGTCTGCCTCTTTTCTGTATTTGTTAATATTGACCATATTAGGGATTTATTGCGAAATAAGGTTTGTGATCGTTAATTACTCCTGGTATTACTTGTTGTAATTGTACAAACTATGTACCAGTAACATTGAAACGGTTTTTTCTTTAAATGACCATGCCTTTATAAGTTTGAAGAATTACTCAGAACCCTTTGATTACTGGGACCAATTTTACGAAGCCTGTGTCACCATTTGAAAGCTAAGCCATCTGCCGCATCCGCTCCGCCTGACACGCCTCTGAACAAAACGTGCAATTTCTCCTTTTGCCACAATGTTTTCTACTTTTTGCCGTAGTTTATCCATTCAATTATGGAGATTTTCTATGTTTTGACAAAATACGTTCAAAGTCGTCTGCTACAGAATTGTCGTATGAGGGAAAGGGTTAAATACCTTTATCTAGATATTCCTTAAATTGGTTATAGGCTTTTTGTAATGCCAAGCTTATCTTATCAAAAATCTTAATTGTAAGGGTAACTTATGCAAATTACTACTTATAGTATATATCATTCCCTCATTGTTTAACAAGTCCGTGCATAGTTATGGATTAGTCTCCTCTAAGTACTGATAAATGGGTGACGAACAATGTAGACCAACATTCCACAACATTCATTTATAGGATTGATTGATTGGGGTTTAAACGCCGTTTTCAACAATTATTCAGTCATATGACGGCGGCCAGTTCACCTACTTATGCGTTTTCTGGCTTTCTAAAACCAGTACTTTAAAACAACATACTTTCCAAGCAACTGGCTGCTGTTCCACATAGACTGTTAGCCCATTGGTGAAAGACGAATGCCGCTAGTCACAGTGAATGTTGTCAAACGTCGGAAAGAATGTTGGCCGAGCTGGGATACGAACTAACAACCCTTGCATTGACAGCGAGCGTCGCTACCGACTGAGCTACCGGGGCTCGGCTAATATTTGGGATTTGTAGAGATGTTCCATAGTTATGCCAATATGTTTTCGAAGTTGCGATACGGTTTATTAATAGGATTTCAAAGGTCGATTTTTGCATGACTTGTCTTATTAATATTTAATAAATAACATATGGCTGGAAAACGATACTTCCAATCGGGGTATTTGAATTTTGTCGTAAACTTAGTGAGCTTCGACTTAAAACGGATATATTACGAAAAGTAAAAGTGTCTGTTTATACTATTATTTCACCACTTTTGAACAGATCTAATATGTCAGACTAACGGAACACACGTGCACGCTTATTTCCTGACTACTGAACGTTTTAATCAGGCACCAGGCAGACAGACAGTCATTCGGCGTCATTATTTAACTAGCTGGTGTCCCATTGGACATATCAAAGTGTCCACCACTGTCGCCACAGGGATTTTAAACTTCGATATTATGTCACGAGGCCACCGGATTTATAATTAAACTCTGTTAAAATCGAAGTTTCTGATCAGCCTGTACATAATCATTACTTTGTCAAAGGTTTCGTTGTTACCGTACGCACTCATTATTGACCCTTTCGAAATACGACCCATCTGCAGCAGATGTTATTTGAATAAATTGTTGCAAAAGGAGAAATTGCCCTGAATGTTTTTAATCTTTATTCAATAAGTATTCTTCCATTTATAGATAGGTTCAGTTGGCTATATTTAACTAAATGTTTTCGTACATGTATATTTGGTATACCGCCTCGGTGGTGTAGTGGTAGAGCGTCCGCTTCGGGTGCTGGGGGTCGGGAGTTCGATCACCGACAGAGTCATATCAAATACTTCAAAACTGTTTGGGACTACCCTCCTTGGCCCTCGGGATTTTGAGGTTAGCGTTACGACTGACTGGCTGGTGTCAGGTTAGCATTACGACTGACTGGCTGGTGTCAGGTTAGCATTACGACTGACTGGCTGGTGTCAGGTTAGCATTACGACTGACTGGCTGGTGTCAGGTTAGCATTACGACTGACTGGCTGGTGTCAGGTTAGCATTACGACTGACTGGCTGGTGTCAGGTTAGCATTACGACTGACTGGCTGGTGTCAGGTTAGCATTACGACTGACTGGCTGGTGTCAGGTTAGCATTACGACTGACTGGCTGGTGTCAGGTTAGCATTACGACTGACTGGCTGGTGTCAGGTTAGCATTACGACTGACTGGCTGGTGTCAGGTTAGCATTACGACTGACTGGCTGGTGTCAGGTTAGCATTACGACTGACTGGCTGGTGTCAGGTTAGCATTACGACTGACTGGCTGGTGTCAGGTTAGCATTACGACTGACTGGCTGGTGTCAGGTTAGCATTACGACTGACTGGCTGGTGTCAGGTTAGCATTACGACTGACTGGCTGGTGTCAGGTTAGCGTTACGACTGACTGGCTGGTGTCAGGTTAGCGTTACGACTGACTGGCTGGTGTCAGGTTAGCATTACGACTGACTGGCTGGTGTCAGGTTAGCATTACGACTGACTGGCTGGTGTCAGGTTAGCGTTACGACTGACTGGCTGGTGTCAGGTTAGCGTTACGACTGACTGGCTGGTGTCAGGTTAGCGTTACGACTGACTGGCTGGTGTCAGGTTAGCATTACGACTGACTGGCTGGTGTCAGGTTAGCATTACGACTGACTGGCTGGTGTCAGGATAAAAAGACCTTACGTACTGTTTACTTACCCAGGAAACGCTGTGATATAACTGAAAATATGTTGAAAGCGGCATAAAGCACCAAACAACCAACCAACAATTGGATTATGTCGGTTAAGATTACGCGATTTAACCTTTTACGTGATATGACATCAAGTTTCTAGTTGAAAGAATAATAACTGGATCGTAGGCGATCATTATAAGATATATGAGCCGTTCCACGAAAAAAACCAGTCCGCGCAGGCTAATCCGGACCGACACATTCCCTCCCAGGGTGACTGAGGTATAGAGTAATGTTTCCTGAAACAGATAATCCACAGGAGTCAAAAGGCGTCTGCCCTGAGTAGCCTGCGCGGCATGCTTAGGCTAATCCGAGTTTATACTTTACGCAGAGTCCACAGTTTTGGTTTTCTCTGAGATGGCTCATTTCTCCTTTTCCTATAACCGTCTCCACAGTCGTCTGCTGAAGATGCTTTGAATGTCGGCATGTAAGGGAACATTTTAACCATAAACTTCTTCATTTGTCAAGTTCAGTCGGATTCTTTACGATCATGTTTTATGTCATAATGTCCCATGAGCGGTTGAAGTTTCCTACAAAAAATATATTCGGCCGATATGAAATATTGTGCTTACTGATACTAATTAAACATTCGCAATAAATAAGGTCTTTTATCAAATTAATGCTGGTACGAGACTCTACGGTGACGAATACTTGACATTTAATGTAATAAAACATCATCAAACTATCCCCTTACTCAAAGCTTTAAAACAAGAACCCAGACGACATTGTAAATAACATACGTATGCCATAATTAATATTAACAGTACTAGAATAAATACTGCGAGGGCAATCGTTCGAACTGCTGGTGTTGGTCGGTGGTCGTCGTGGGTCTATCTTAACCCTTACAACGTACAGACGTTTCCCTGCTGCATACTATTTTTTGAAAACATTGTGACAAAAGGAGAAATTGCATCCTTTTTCAACAATATTTTCAAATACTCGTATATTCAATACTTTTTCCTTCTTTTGTCTAAAACTCTTAAAAGTCGTCTGCTGCCGATATGTGTGAAACAGTTAAAGTAACCGTGCCTTTATATTTGGTCTAAGGTGCTCATATAAGTATTGCGACATCAATCGTTTAAAATGTTGTCCGTCGTTCATCGTTGGTCTTTCTTAATCCATTACTTCACACAGTCGACATTTGACGCCTGCTGTTGCAGACGACTTTTGAAAAAATTGCAATAAAAGGTGAAATTGCTCAAAACGAGCAATTTCACATTTTATCGCAATATTTTCATCTCTTTATCAATGTAATTCTTTCAGTTTTCTAGATTGGTTAAATTTATCATCTGACTATTGTAAAGCAGACGACATATGAAAAGCCATGTGAAGTAATGGGTTAAAGGGACTTAGTCATGATATATGGTATAAGTACTTGAACAGTGGCGCTCTGTGACAAAGGACCTTGAGGCATTGTGACAATGCAGATCCAGATCAGGTTTCGCATCCACGCAGACAGATCTAGTTCTTCACTGTTCGCCAAGTAGAGACAGAAGGCTGGCATTTTATTGTGCATTTGATTGAGACTCATTTGATGTGCAAGCTGTTTCTTATCTAAATGTGTACTAATTATGCTTATTGGTTTTCAGGGTACACCGCTCAAATATGTAAAACACTTAGAATGATAATGATTGTAAAAGACCGTCTTTGAAAAGCGTAGTGTTTGACATTGAATATTATACCCATAATTGTTAAGTTAGAAAGGTTTTTCCACATTTCCAGCGTGACAAAATTATCCATACGAAGACTATTTAGTTCGTTCAAATAGGATTTGTCTTTGCTTAGTTTTGTCCGAAAATCATGAGTAAGATTGTCATTTTAACTCTGCCAGGGCAGATGTTCCTAAAGTCAACCCTTCTATGTTTAAAACCTAGCGATTCAACTTTTCATATAATAAGACTTTTAGAAATATATATTATAACTAAATGGCGAAAACAAATATGCTGATTTCATGCGAGACAGCTCGTTGCGAGCTGACTCACCTGAATCCTTATTTCTTCAAAAGCCTCAATATTGCAATTGGCGCTAAAAAAGTTAAACGTTACACGTTATTGTAGGACGTTATTTCTGAGTAATTCATCAGTCAACATGTATTATTTATTCTGACACCGATCCATAATTCGCAATGCTATCCCCGCAACCCTGTGCGCCAAGGAATGGACCAACGTCTACATTTCCTTATGTCTTCGGCCTGAACCGACTGGGGATGGAACCCTCAATTAAAAAGTATATCGTTTACAAAATCAAGTCGATCAACTGAGTTATATTGCTACAAAGTTTTCATATTAAACCGAAGGATGGCCAATAGCTCGAATGGTCATGTAAAACCACATGTCAACTGTCTTTTATTTGGAATAAAACCCAACCCGGAGTATTTTGAATTATTTCGCCTTAATTTTTCGGGTCCATTAGACGCTTATCCATACCATTTAACGTGGAAACCCATTTCGTTTCGACGACACGACGTATAACGCGGTTTTCGCGAAACGTTTTACGGTATTCGTGCTTTTGAAACCAGGGCATGTTTTCGTTAGTGACACATCGGAAAATGATCTGTAAGTGATTTCAGTGCTTTTATTCTTTTTTTCCAGGTCGGTGCAGTCAAGTAACATTTCATTAAACGATCTTATCCAGTCGTTCACAAGAATCTCGACGAGACTAGCAATAAGTTACCTGTAAGTCTGTTTTAAATTATCTAGGACGCCCCCGTTTTTTTTCTGTTCAAGGTCCACGTGATAGGACCTGGCCCGTGATAACTACTTATTAACGTCAGGTTAACCGTTGCGCACGGTATTGGTCCCGTGTTGTCTATAAGAATCACTTCTAATTAATATTAAACTTGTTATGTATGAGCCGTTCCACGAGAAACCCAACATTGTGGACTGCGTAAGATAATGCGCAAATTTTGTTTGAAGTCTCGAGTGAAATGATGTGCAAATGTTGTTTACAGTCTCCAGTAAAATGATATGCACATTTTCGAGTAAAAATATGTGCTAATGTCGTAAAAAGTCTCGAGTAAAGTTATGTGCTAATGTTGTTTAAAGTCTTAAGTAAAGTTATGTGCTAACGTTGTTTAAAGTATCGAGTAAAGTTATGTGATGATGTTGTTTAAAGTCTTAAGTAAAGTTATGTGCTAACGTTGTTTAAAGTCTCGAGTAAAGTTATGTGCTAATGTTGTTTAAAGTCTTAAGTAAAGTTATGTGCTAACGTTGTTTAAAGTCTCGAGTAAAGTTATGTGCTAATGTTGTTTAAAGTCTTAAGTAAAGTTATGTGCTAACGTTGTTTAATGTCTCGAGTAAAATGATGTGCTAATGTTGTTAAATTCTTGAGTAAAGTTATGTGCTAATGTTGTTTAAAGTCTCGAGTAAAGTTATGTGCTAATGTTGTTTAAAGAACTGAGTACAAATGCGTGCACACGTTGTTTAAAGTCTCGAGTAAAGTTATGTGCTAATGTTGTTTAAAGTCTCGAGTTAAATGATGTGCTTATGTTGTGTACAGTCTCGAGTAAAATATGTGCAAACGACTTACATTGTTTAAAGTCTCGAGTAAAGTTATGTGCTAATTTTGTTTAAAGTCTTGAGTAAAAGTATATGCAAACGTTGTTTGAAATCTGGAGTAAAGCTATGTGCTTATGTTGTTTAAAGTCTTCAGTAAAGTTATGTGCTAATGTTGTTTAAAGTCTCGAGTAAAGTTATGTGCTAATGTTGTTTAAAGTCTCGAGTAAAGTTATGTGCTTATGTTGTTTAAAGTCTCGAGTAAAGTTATGTGCTAATGTTGTTTAAAGTCTCGAGTAAAGTTATGTGCTAATGTTGTTTAAAGTCTTGAGTAAAGTTATGTGCTTATGTTGTTTAAAGTATTCAGTAAAGTTATGTGCTAATGTTGTTTAAAGTCTTGAGTAAAGTTATGTGCTAATTTTGTTTAAAGTCTTGAGTAAAGTTATGTGCTAATGTTGTTTAAAGTCTTGAGTAAAGTTATGTGCTAATTTTGTTTAAAGTCTTGAGTAAAAATATGTGCAAACGTTGTTTGAAATCTGGAGTAAAGCTATGTGCTTATGTTTTTTAAAATCTTGAATAAGGTTATGTGCTAATGTTGTTTAAAGTCTTGATTAAAATGATGTGCTAATGTTGTTTTAAGTCGTGTGTAAAATATTGGTCAAATGTTGTTTTAAATTTCAAGTAAAATTAGGTGCAAACATTGTTTAAAGACTCGAGTAAAATGTTGTTTGAAGTCATGCATTACATGATGTGAAAATGTTGATCAACATATTGCTTAACATAATTTGCTAATGTTGTTCCAAATATTGCGTTAAGTGATTTGCAAAAGTTATTTTAAGTCCCGAGTGAAATGCTGTGCTAACGTTGTTTAAAGTAGTGCGTAAAACAATGTGCAAATGTGGTTAAACATAGTGCGTAAAATGATTAGCAAATGTTTCTTTACCCTTTCCCACATGCAACAACTTTGCAGCAGACGAATTTGAAAAGATATCCGAAGAAATTTGGAAACTCCCTTTAGTACAATAATTGAATACATGATGACAAAAGGAGAAATTCCTCGTTTTGAGCAATTTCTTCTTTTGTCGCCATGTTTTGAAAAAGCTGTCTTCTGCAAAGGTGTCGGAAAGCGTCTATATGAGGGAAAGGGTGAACGGGTCTAGCATCCTAGGGTAAGTGATTAGATTATACTATTCGTGATATTTGTGGCTTTATTTCCAGGGACATGACGGGTGGTTACCTAAAGATTATATCGGAAAACGAGTTTCTTCCAATACAGAAAGTATCAGAAATGTAAGTAAAAAAGGTAATCGACGGTATTCCCTTACAAGTCCAAGTATCATTCTTATTCTAAATGCTGAAGAAACATGATTTCTGATCATAATTTGTCTTACTTTGATCATTAAAAGATTCCACAACCTCTCTTCAGAGAAAAACTGTATTTAATTGAGCCCCGGTAGCCCAGTCTGTAACGACACAATCTGTCAATCCAGGGGTTATGAGTTCGAACCCCAGCTCGGCCAACATTATTTCCGACGTTTGACAAAAGCCACTGTGACAAGCGTCCTTCGTTTCCTACCAATGGGCTAACAGTCTATGTTGAAAAACAGCCAGTTGCTCGGAAAGAATGTTGTGTGGAGTACAGGTGTGAGAAAGCCAGGAAACACATATGTAGGTGGACTGGCCGCCGTTATATGACTGATTTTTTTTTAAAACGGCATTAAACCCCAATCAATCAAAGTATTTAATTGATTAGTGAATACTGGCCAATATCTTAGTATCATTTCAATATAACTGATATATTTATAAATTGCATAAAACAAACAATATGTTTATAGTAAAACAAGTTTTAATAGGATGACCAGAGATATGCGTGTATTTTGAACTGTAATCTTACGACGAGCACTCAATACCAGAGATGTGCGTGTAGTTTGAAATGTAATCTTACGACGAGCACTCAATACCAGAGATATGCGTGTAGTTTGAACTGTAATCTTATGACGAGCACTCAATACCAGAGATATGCGTGTAGTTTGAACTGTAATCTTACGACGAGCACTCAATACGTTACGACACTCGGAAAACACTCCTGCTCTTCGGCGGGTTTGAAATCCATTGCTAAGTTTAATGTGATCAGAGTGTATACGTATTCAAACCGCTTAGTCCACTTGAGTGGAAATCGTTGACATCGGGCACCAATAAATGTTGCACGGGGATATTGGTAACATGGCAGATCTTGGTCGGTCTGCGCATTCGCTTGATCTGCGCTAGTCTCAAATTCCGTTAGGTTTCTGTTGAGGTGGCTTGTATAGCATATGTCGAGATAAATCCTTGTTTGCGCTTTTCACTTTAATACATTTACCCATTTACAATAAACCTGCAGCAGACGTCGTCCCGCGAGAAAACGAACAGTATGACATCTGCCTAATGTATCGACTCAGATCAGCATGCGCAGTTTGCACAGACTGATCCGGGCCAACCACATTCCGTCTCAGGGGGATAGAGGTATAAACTATAAAGTAATGATTCCTGAAACAGAAAATCCACATGAGTCGAAAAGTGTCTATCCGGGTAAGCCTTCCCGGCATGCTGAGGCTGATCCGGGTCGATACTTTACGCAGAGTCCACAATGTTGGGTTTCCCTTGGGACGGCTCATATATAAACATAAAATCGTTGAATTGAATTGATAACCCTTTGACATAATATTTTCAATAGAAGTCCGCTGTTGATAAATAAACCGCGTCGCAAGTGGAAAAGGGCTAAGTTTACTAAGTTTAGAAGGTCTTCTATATTTGAATTACTTGATAATTGACAAATAATGGACAGAACTATCGTGATCAGTATTCACGGTAGTACAGGTTTATCTAGCAGATTAATCTAGTTATTTGTTTGGTGCGAATTCCCAAAGTCACGAAGTCCTGGTTTAACTGCGGCGTTGTTCAAATTACATTCTATGGAGCGTCTGGGGAAATGTAGATCCTATTTTAATTTACAATAGATCTAATTTAAGAACTAGACATTGTCCGGTTTTAAAGACAAATGGAAATGATAAATCATTTCACTGTTGGGTTTCTGCGAAAAAGATTCTTGGAACGAATTGCTACAAATGGATATTGTTTTTTAGAACTTTCTTGAAACTATTTTATGACATAATTGCGAGCATTGCCGAGCCAGGACAGGCAAGCGGTCTAATGTTGGTTTCTTATAGCGCCGCCCAAGTGTTGAATACAGTTCAAACATTGCGGTGAAATGAGAATCATTTCATTTTGAAAAAAAATTGAAAAAAAATATTGTCAAAGATCGACTGCTACAGAGACGTTAAAATGCGTACGCATATGGTAAGGGTTTAAGGTATTAAATACAAGTCTTCAAATAATTGTGTCCATGGGTTTTTGAGTTCAAACCCCGACTCGGCCATTCATTCTTTCTGGTCATTGACAAATGTAATTGTGACTAGCGTGATTCGTCGTCCACCAATAGGCTCAATAGTCCATCTAGAAAGGTAGCCATCGTGATGGTGTGGTTGAACGACGTGTAGTCGGCGGAAGTAGTGTTATGGTCTGGGGCAGCATAACCGCGAACACCAGAACAACTATTATCGGTACGCAATGTACAGCAATCTTATAAAATCCATATGTCGTCCGTGAAATGCATGCATCATTGCTAATGTTGGACATACGCTATATTGACCTTTGCAAGCTAGCTTAGGGGACAGTTTTTGTTTGAAAACATGTAGCACGAGCTGTGACTGATTTCCTGACGCAGCAGAATGTTGATGTGTTGCCATGGCCTGCAGTCTTGACCTAACGTCCGTCCACGAGCACGCATGAGAGGAGATGTTACGTTGGTTATAACTTCGTAACGAACCCGTGATGTTAGAAAAGTAATCCCGTGCTTTATGCATTTTACAACAATCGTGTCGGATCAATATGTCGTCGATGACATGCATGCATCATTACTTATGTTGGACATACGCGACATTGACCTTTGAGAATTGGCTTAGGGGACAGTTTTTGGTTGAATTGAACTTTAATGCAAACTGTGTCTTATTGATTACCTTATTGATATCCTGACCCGGCAGAATATGGATGTGTTGCTATGTACTGCAATCTAGCCCAACATTTTGCCCATCGAGCACGCATGCGACGAGATGCAACGTCGGTAACGTCAACTCCCTAAACAGCCCGTGTTGTTAGCAAAGTTATCCCATGCGTTGTGTGTATCTGGAATGGCAATTTTTCCCATGTATTTTTTACACTCTTGTCCATGTGGCGTCGGTACCAGGCATGCATCACTGATAATATTGGACATACGCGATATCGACCTTTGTGAACTGTTTAAGGATACACACTGTGTGTGCTTAAACCTCGTGATGCTTTGATGAAACCGTTATACTTTACCCCGCTAGTATATATGAAAACAGCGTCGGCTCGTCTGGCTTTATACTGCTGGCACAGTCTTCACACAATCGATTCCACCAGTCAAAGGGTTAGCCAACAACAGATGTAAGTTAAGTCTTATGGAGGCAATAACAGTGCATTACCTTTTCCCTATGTGTTATGTTGTTCCTTCCTAACACAGTGTACTAGAAAAAAATGCATTTGCTGAATCTCTGACAACTATGTCTCGAGTTGTAAGAAGCATTCTTGTCTTTTCGAATCGTCTATTGCAGATGTGCCTTTTATCATGCACAAGTTGAATAAGTCGTGTTATATGTATGTTATATATCAACAAATACATAAGCCGCGACTCTCCATTATGTGTATCTTCGCATCTCTGTAATGGGTTCACAAAAATGAGAGAATTATAGGTGGAAAACACTAGTTTACGCATCCCCATTCAGTCCTCTGAGGTTTAGGATTATGTTTTTGTGGTTCATCCGAAACCCTGGTGAAAGCGCCGTAAAACACCTTTTAAACACCATTTAATCAAATAAAATGCACGCCTTACCTTACTGATGCAACCTAGAGACTGCATAAAGACGGTGTAAACAATACACATAATCACTTGATAAACCGCTGTTTGAAAGCGGGTGTTTATTAGATTATACTCCTCTGTTATTTATCAACAATCCACCAAAACCCACGTACACGGTAGCAAAATAGGAAAAACAAATAAATATGCAAAAGTCAAACCTTCCAACTAGGGTTTGTTAATCACCAAAACTTTGATCAGTTTATATAATCCACGCATACTGATTATACTGTAACAGGAATGCCGCAGAGCTCTTGATAAAGTGATTAGTTTACATTCTAAAACCTTCTTTTGACTCTCAAACCCTATGTTGTGGGTACTCAAAAGAATCGTCTCAGTGAAACGATTGTTTGGAGTACCCACAATGTAATGTTTGGTTGAGGAAGAAAAGAAATACAGGTTGGAAATGATTTTTTTTTTGGTACGACCAGAGACATAGATATACGTCCCTGGTACAACCTATAGACACTAGTGGAATTTTTTGAGCAAAATGGGGTCTTAGTTCACGTGCAAACCACACGGAATTGAAGTTACCCATATATCTTCGTTTGTAATATGCATTCATGTTATCGTGAGCCGTGCGCTAGATCTCAAGTACAAAATCGAGCTACTCCATTTTTCACGTAAAGAGAAATTTTGAATATTTTGATAACTTACGGGCAAACAATGCTGATTTCATGTGAGACAGCGCGTTACGAACTGACTCACCTGAATCTATATTATTAGCAAAAAAGACTCATTGGTGAATAGTAGACCTACATATTCAAACTAAGGATAATTTCACAAGTGTAGAAAGAGATCAATGTGCACATCCATCCTATCTGACTTAGATCTACCAGTTAATGTGTCGGAGGCTTCTTGGATGCACCTTTGGCTCTTAAGCGAACAGTGCAGATTCAGAAACGACTTCGTTGCTACGCATGGTGATCTGGATACTGGTCGCACATGCGATATGGTTCGTTTTACTGGAGTATCATGCATGTATACGTTACTCATTTGTAATTAAACTCCCTGTGTGCAAACAGTGAAGGCTTAGAACATTATTATTAACTGTCTAGTTATCTTGATTTATATTGACATGATCTAGCCTTGCTCTATTTACACGATGCAATTGTGACTGAAATATGAGCCGTCCCACAACATTGTGGACTCTGAGTAAAGTATCGACCCGGATCAGTCGAAGCATTGCCGCGCAGGCTAACCCGGACAGCTATGTTCCGCCTTCTGTGGATTTTCTGTTTCATGAATCATTTCTCAATACTTGTATCCCCCTGAGACGGAATTAGCCTGCGAGGACTAGACATGCTAATCTGGATCGATACATTAAGCAGAGTCCATAATGTTGGTTTTCTCGTGGAACGGCTCATTATATCGAAAACGAATTTAGCAATATCGACAGTGGCGCAAGTTGTATGGCTTCCCATTCTTTTACAGACTTAAATGACAATAAACTTTGTTTATATTTTAACTTATGTTTCACCCATATTTCAATGCGTAATCCAATAAAAAGGACAAAGAGGCCTCCATTTCATGCGATTATCGTGCACACTCATATGCATTTTGTTTTTATACACATGTATTTCTTTTCAGAATATTGACAGAGAACAGAATCGAGAGACTTGCACAGAGATCATTTCACAATCTTACATATTTATTCAATTTGTGAGTAGCATATTTACCATATATTAACAAGTTATAATAAGTAACGCATTTATCTTAATTCACCCTCTGTGTACTTTATGGATATAAAATGTATAATGATTTACCGTTTATAAGTATCGTTTCTATCATAGTTTACCATATATGAGAAAAGTTTTTATCACAATGTACCTTTTATGAGTAATGTATTCATCATAGTTTACTCTACATGAGTAACTTAACATTTTAAGAGTAATGTATTCATCATAGTTTACTCTACATGAGTAACTTAACCTTTTAAGAGTAACGTATTTATCATATTTTACTCCATATGAGTAACTTAACCGTTTATGAGTAATGTATTCATCATAGTTTACTCTACATGAGTAACTTAACCGTTTAAGAGTAATGTATTTATCATATTTTACTCCATATGAGTAACTTAACCGTTTATGAGTAATGTATTCATCATAGTTAACTCTACATGAGTAACTTAACCGTTTAAGAGTAACGTATTTATCATATTTTACTCCATATGAGCAACTTAACCGTTTATGAATAATGTATTCATCATAGTTAACTCTACATGAGTAACTTAACCGTTTAAGAGTAACGTATTTATCATATTTTACTCCATATGAGTAACTTAACCGTTTATGAGTAATGTATTCATCATAGTTAACTCTACATGAGTAACTTAACCGTTTAAGAGTAACGTATTTATCATATTGTACTCCATATGAGTAACTTAACCGTTCATGAGTAATGTATTCATCATAGTTAACTCTACATGAGTAACTTAACCGTTTAAGAGTAACGTATTTATCATATTTTACTCCTTATGAGTAACTTAACCTTTTATGAGTAATGTATTCATCACCGTTTACTCTACATGAGTAGCTTAACCGTTTAAGAGTAACGTATTTATCATATTGTACTCCATATGAGTAACTTAACCGTTTATGAGTAATGTATTCATCATAGTTAACTCTACAAGATTAACTTAACCGTTTAAGAGTAACGTATTTATCATATTTTACTCCATATGAGTAACTTAACCTTTTATGAGTAATGTATTCATCACAGTTTAATCTACATGAGTAACTTAACCGTTTAAAAGTAACGTATTTATCATATTTTACCATTTATGAGTAACATATGTATCATAGTGTGTCATATATGAGTAACGTATCTTTAATAGCTGACCGTTCATTAGTAACGTTTTTTTTTGTCTTCACAATATACCATTTATTATTAACGTAGTAGTCATATTTTAACATATATGAGTAACGTATGTATACTAGTTTACCGTTTTTTAGTAACGTATTTTTCATAATTTACCGTTATTAGTCGCCGGGCAGAAGCCCGCGACTTCTATTTTTAATAGGTTTTCGGAAATCACATGGGAGAAGGAATTATTATTAGAAAGAAACACATTTAGATGTCTTGAACATATTACAATTGTGTTTGTTTAAAAACACTAAGTAATGACACATCTAAAATGAAATAAATATTCCGATGTTTTAGGTATTTTCAGTTTCTTTATTTTGACTCGCATTTATGTTTTGTTGTTTTATTTACGAAGATAAAACAGTCCCTATTAGCTAGACTGGTATACTTTATTTTTACACTATATACTACATGTACTCAAAAGGCGATAACTACAAACCTTTACGTCGCAGTCTAATTTGTTTACATACGCGCACCTGCTTGAAGCGTGACTCGCGAATACCAACTGCGTAGATCAATCTCCTTTGCAGAGAGCCGTCTCTTTACACTCACTTACAAATAGTAAATCGTAGGTGATTTAAAATGTTTATTTGGTTCGAAACAAATGAAGAAAAGAACAAACCGAGATAAAAACTAGTTTTAATAGAAAAATTACTTTGAACGAACACTCTCTGCCTATAAAGAGAGTTCCAAGAACGACACCTCTGCGAATAAGAAAGCATCGGGTCTTTCGTACAAAATTATTTCGTCCTTGACAATTTTAAATGTGTGATTTAATTCCCTAAAGGCATATTGCTTCCGATCTGCATATTGTTATGGATCATTGACACAAGGGCGCTCATCATAATATAATTTTAAAACATGAGTAGTTTTGTTATTTTCATTATAAAAAAGGAAGGAAAGAATTAAAATAAATTAACATGTTGTAGGGCTCAGTTTATGTTCGAAATTAAGTTTAAATTATACAACAATTTCAATGAGATTTAACTGTTTAGTTGATATTATATTTCGAATGTGGTCTAATTTATAAATATTGGACTACATTTCAACATTTGTTAAAGTATGATATAATTAGGATGCCAAGCTAATATCATTTTGAGAAAAAGAGAAAACTCAGCGATTTAACCCTTAACTCATTGTTTTAAAAGTATATTGTTGCAAAGGTGTCCACTGTTGACTTTAATAGAGGAAAGGTAAAATGATGTGCTATTGCATGCAAATCCTAAATTGTCTGTTTTGTGGTTTTATTGAAAAATAATAAAATTCAAATATTCTGACAAACATCTTGAAAAGTGTATGTGGAATTCACAAATCTTATAATTATTCCTTAATGAAAGCACTGTATACATACTAAGACTAATGATTGGCAAGATTTCTCATTTCCATTACTGTTTATGATCAATAATTAGTTGGTTGTGTGTCTAGTCAACCTACTTTGGAATGGAGATTGATCATAAACAATGAAAGGCTTCAATTATCATTCACTTCGTTGACAAAACAATGTAAGTTATGATACATTTTCACTTGACCCCACCCCTGATGTTCCAATATGCCCCTCAGTTGATGACTGTTTATTCAACTACTATAATGTTAGTGTTATGCATAACTGCACTATGGATATCCGGCGACATTGATGCATTGCATCAACTTTCTCTTGTGATTAACGTTTTTATCCTAGGTTACTGTTTATGAGTAAAGTATTTAGCATAGTTTAACATATATGGGTAACGTATCTATAATAGATTACTGTTCATTAGTAACGTTTTTATTATTCACTATCTACAATTCATAAGTAAAGTAATAATCATAGTTTAACATAAATGAGTAACGTTTGTATAATAGTTAACCGTTTATCAGTAACGTACTTTAAACCTTTTATAATTTACCGTTATGATTGAAGTATTTATCATAAGTTACCATTAGAGCCGCGTGAGACGATTCGCAGTATTGTTGCATACACGAACAATGAAGACTCTGACGAGCCGGTACATCCGAGCAATATCACCCGAGTCGTCACTGTACGCTTACAGGCCGTGTGCCTTGTCAATGTTGCTAAACCCACCAACCCATGCATCCAAAACCCAGGATGTCATTTTCGATTGCTTTGAAAACGTCTTAAGAAAATGAAATGAAAAGATATATGTCTGTAGATTGGAAGTTAACTTTTACAAAATAATTTAAAAAAGTGTTTAAATTGGAGACATTATTCATTAATTGTCTTACTTTGTGCCAATGATTAATTTTGAAAAGTCGTCTGTCCTGCTGAGGATTCGAAAGTCTGTTTCGGGTAGATTCAAGCATTCGATATTCATAGCAGATCAGACTTGATAATGTGTCAAAGGTTCATTGAACAAAGACATTATTATTGATATTTTGTTTAATTTTGTTTAACATATATACGATTCGACAATAAAGTCCTGCTATTGACCTTTAATTACATACGGGTAGCATGAAGATGTACATGTACAGTGGAACCTGTGTATGAAGGCCATCTTTGGAAGACAACAATCTGGTCTTTGTTCACAGGTGGTCCTTATTAGCACGGTCTTTTATGCACGAAATGTGTGTTTTGAGAAACTAAAAGTGGTGTTGTTATAGACAGGAAATTGCTTTTCGAACGCGGTATTTAACATGTTTTAAAAACATTGTTAGGTTGATTTTATGAAAACATCTTGGGTGAGATAAACGAAGCCCAATTCAACATTGATGAAAATACATGTACAATGCATATATATCGTCCGCGTCTAGCGAGTTGGGGTCTCTGCGCCCACACAGTCTCATCAGAGCCTTTACTATCTGTCTACATGTAATTGATTCCAAGATGTATCATTTGAGAAAAACTAGAACTGTAGCCCCATTAGATTTTACAGAAATTAACCTTTATGTGATCCCGTTACAGAGAATCAATAAGACCCTAAATCGCTAGAGGTTTCTCCTATATCTTAAACGTGCTGAACTCCAGAAAATAGATAGTATAGTCAAAGTATTAAAACTCTTCAAAAGTTGTCTTGAAATATTAGAATCATATTTCTTGGATACACTTAGAGTAACAATTTCACTTTCCAGTACCATAAACATCTAAATATTGATCATTTATGCTTCATTTTTACAAGGTAGATATACCCAGTAAGCCACATTTTGTACATTTTCATGACTTTCAATTGATAAATTTTCAATATTTACTGCCAAAATAATTTTGAACTACTTAGTACATACTTTGTTTTCACTATAAGCAATATTTCCAGAAGTTTCAACATTTCAAAATGTTTTTCTCCATCTGGAGTTCAGCACCTTTAACCCTTGCCGACAAACAACATATCCGAAGCAGATTAATTTGAAAACAGGTTGAAAATATATTTAAATGAAAGTTTAGTTGTTGAATACAATTGAACAAACTGTGGCGATTAAAGACATTGATCAGTATGAATTATTTCTATTTTGACACTTTCTTTTCGAAAGTTGTCTGCCGCAGAGACGTAAAAACGTCTGTGTGTGGGACAGGGTTAACGCAGCGGTCAGGATCAGTTAATACTGTCCAAGGAATAAATTTCAAAGCTCTCATTGCAGGAATCTGTCTTACAACCTCATCACTGAACTAGAAGAAGACACATTTACGAGTCTGCAGCATTTAGCAGAAATGTAAGTTAAATAATAATGTAGCCACCCCACGCCAAATCCGACCTTTGGTAGTTTGCTACAAACGAAGATCAAGATCAGCATGTGCCTATGTACTGATCAGGAACTTCACTATTCGTCATCTAGAATTGCAAACTTCGTGAAAACCTCTAGTGAACAGTTACGACGAACCACCAACTGTACAAGACAGCAATTTGGTCGTAATTGCCATTATTTCCATAACCCTGACGGTTGGTCTATGAGTGGTGTGGTTCCTTTTTATTATTTATCTAAGATCGAGCCGGTAACAACGAGGGCTTTCAATCCGAAGTGTTTGAGTCCAAATCCCATGTTGGCTTTATCCGATAATTGACATCAATAATAGCATCATGCATTTTAATGATGGAAAGCAGCAAGTTTCATTGGAAGAATATTGTGTGGAGTACAGGTTCGAGCTATTCAGGACACATATAAGGTGAAATGGCTTGAGTGATATTACTGAAACGCCGTTGAAAACGACATAAAACTCAAACCAATACATTTATGTAGTTAAGCCATCCAAACAAATTCGATCTCGGACAGTTTGAACTTACTGTTCATCACTACTGCGTATCATCTTTGCACTCGCTGATGTTGTCACTTTGTTGCTGACGTCAGTGTCGGCGTCGTCTTTAGTGGTGGTATAACCGAACAATTAATAAAGATGAGCGGAGCTCACTCATCCTAATCAATTTAATTGGTATTCGTAGAGTGCCGCTCAGTAAACAAATAAATCTTCAATGACTTTCCAAACATGGTTTATCAAATAAAAATTGGAAAATAGAAAGTTCGCACGCAGTTAATCAAATCACTGACGACACTGCTGTGCGAATTGTCAAGAAAATCTTGCAGTGACAAACATTTCCCCTAATTCATCACCTGTGAAATAATCTGCTGCTGCCAAATTATATGTATTTGCTTTTATTTCTACGTGAAAAGGAGCATTGCGTCTCTGTGGAAAGTATGGAACTATTTATTTGGCAGAAAATCAGTTTGCGGCAACAGCAATTCGAGCGGCCGAAAACTTGTATATAATCTGTAGGTGTATGTTGGTACTTTGGCGATTACAGTACACTCGACATAAACCATAAGAAAGATGCCTCAATGCTACTATTTTCTACATGGACATTTAAGCGATGCTTAAAACCTTTTCTAAATGCATTTGTCTTGTAGCACCGGAGTAAATATCGCAGATTCTGCACATTCTGCCATAATGTTCCGAGAAGCTGTTATCAAAATGTGTAATTACGATCAGATAGCATGTTTGCTCCCAGGAAGATCCTTACCTACATTTGTCATAACTAACTTACAATTAGTTTTCCTGGGACATAACTAAATACAGTGGCAATGAATCGTTAAATTAATATTATATGCGCCTCGTCTAGATATTTTGGATCTTATTTAATATCTGCAACGACATGATATATAGGTCAATTGGCGTGAAACTAATTTTTAGACGGTCAGTGATGGCTCTGGTGAAATTGTGCCGAGGCGTTTTACGCAGATACATTAAGAAGCCCAAATCGCAATATGTGGCGCATTTATTCCCAGAACCAATTCGGTAAAAATGTGTTTTTTATAGAGAATTGAAAAAACATTGTATGAAAAAAAGAAGGCAATTGCCAATTTATCCTCATTTTTTTTTTATATATAAATATCTTCTATTGCACAAGCATAAAAACTCATCTTTTAAATGGTTGATATTATTCTGCTCTCAATATTAAAAGGTCGGTTTTGTAACCCGCTATGGATTTCTTAAATCATCTTTCATGCATGTGCTTTCCCTTTTACAGACATTTACAGCATAACAACATTTCGTTCATTCATCAAGATGCATTCGCTGACCTACCTCTGATGAACACTCTGTAAGTACGATTCATTAAATACCAAAAATAACTGAGCTGTGCTGCTAAGAAACCGACATTTGAACCTTCCCGCGAGAAAACCAACATTGTTACCGAGTATCGACCAAGATCGGCCTAAGCATGCCGCGCAGGCTAACCCGGACAGACACTTTTCGCCTCCTGTGGATTTTCTGATTCGGGAATCATTACTCTATACCCCGGAGACGGAATGTGTCGGCCCGGATTAGCCTGCGCGGACTGCTTAGGCTGATCTGAGTCGATACATTACGCAGAGTCCATAATGTTGGTTTTCTCGTGGAACGGCTCAATAGGGTAGTTGTGCCATGTATGATATTCTAAGTTCTAACGAATGCTCGGCGAGTGCAAGTTGAAAGCTCCTTCAAAATTGTTTGACCTATTTTCTTGGGTGTCCTTCAGGCTATATTGATTGAACGAAAGATATGTCTACACAAGGTTGGGTCTGCTGAATTCCTTATACCTAGAGATTTAGAAAACCATTTCCTAAATAAATGTCTGATAAACATTTCTGTTGTAACCTTCAGTTTCGTCAAGTCATATTAATTTGACAATTAACTTTTTATTGAGGTCTTACGCCGATTTCAACATAATTTTAGTTATATCACGGCGACAGTTCACTTAGTCGTGATCCCTGGCTAAACAAACCAGTACTAGGCTAGGAAATGAGCTTTTTCCAAGTACACTCCACCATAACCGTAGTGCTGCGACTGGGCATCGAACCCGGGATGCCCAGCTACAAATCCCCGACGTTAATCACTCGGCCACGGTGTATTCCTATTCGACAACATACAGATAACTTAGGGTTGGGTTATTTCGCCTTGTAGCAGTGGAGCTATACTGGTCCTCTTGGGCATCTTGTATTATAGTCTATTAGTTTACCTGACTCTAAAATGAGTGACAGTGGTTGGTATGTCGTATCATATTGCATGTCACATATGAGCTATTCAGGGCCACCAGGACCCTTTTGTCTAAACAAGCCCATGTTATTTCATCGCAACCATTACAGATCAAGATTTAACCGTGATAATGTGCACGCTTTTCTGGATCTACACCGGTCAAAATTTCATTGAGGTTGATTTTTCCAGAATACCGCTCGATTATTAAAAATATATTGTAATGGGTCACGATGAAATAGAAAATAAAACTACATATGTTATATTATTGACAATTGTAATTCTGTGCGATCTCTCCGTTTTGAAAGGCAATATGTTATGTGGTAAAATAAACATAAAATGTTTTTAATCTTTTTATGCATTAATGTTACTCACTTCATATGAATGATTTATGGAATCAATATGTAACTAGATCGAGTAGACAGTTTGCCTGATGAAACCGTATGTGATGTTAGTGCCAGCAGTATAGTGTTCGGCTAATCGGTGAATCCGCGCTTATTGGCCAACTTCTCTACTGTTGTGATGTTAGTGCCAGCAGTATATTGTCAGGCCAGTCGGTGAACCCGCATTAATTGGACAATACTCTCTACTGTTGTGATGTTAGTGCCAGCAGTATAGTGTTTGGCTAATCGGTGAACCCGCACGTATTGGCCAATACTCTCTACTGTTGTGATGTTAGTGCCAGCAGTATATTATAAGGCCAATCGATGAATCCGCAGTAATTGGCCAATACTCTCTACTGTTGTGATGTTAGTGCCAGCAGTATAGTGTCAGGCCAGTCGATGAACCCGCAGTAATTGGGCAATACTCTCTACTGTTGTGATGTTAGTGCCAGCAGTATATTATCAGGCCAATCGGTGAACCCGCATTAATTGACCAACACTCTCTACTGTTGTGATGTTAGTACCAGCAGTATAGTGTCAGATCAGTCGATGAACCCGCAGTAATTGGGCAATACTCTCTACTATTGTGATGTTAGTGCCAGCAGTATAGTGTTTTGCTAATCGGTGAATCCGCACTTATTGCCCAACTTCTCTACTGTTGTGATGTTAGTGCCAGCAGTTTATTGTCAGGCCAATCGGTGAACCCGCATTAATTGGCCAATACTCTCTACTGTTGTGATGTTAGTGCCAGCAGTATATTGTCAGGCCAATCGATGAACCCGCAGTAATTGGCCAATACTCACTACTGTTGTGATGTTAGTACCAGCAGTATATTATCAGGCCAATCGATGAATCCGCACTAATTGGCTAATACTCTCTACTGTTGTGATGTTAGTGCCAGCAGTATATTATCAGGCCAATCGATGAACCTGCAGTAATTGGCCAATACTCTCTACTGCTGTGATGTTAGTACCAGCAGTATATTGTCAGGCTAATCGGTGATCCCGCAGTAATTGGCCAATACTCTCTACTGTTGTGATGTTAGTGCCAGCAGTATATTATCAGGCCAATCGATGAACCCGCAGTAATTGGCCAATACTCTCTACTGTTGTGATGTTAGTGCCAGCAGTATATTATCAGGCCAATCGATGAACCCGCAGTAATTGGCCAATACTCTCTACTGCTGTGATGTTAGTTCCAGCAGTATATTGTCAGGTTAATCGGTGATCCCGCAGTAATTGGCCAATACTCTCTACTGTTGTGATGTTAGTGCTAGCAGTATATTATCAGGCCAATCGATGAACCCGTAGTAATTGGCCAATACTCTCTACTGTTGTGATGTTAGTGCCAGCAGTATATTATCAGGCCAATCGATGAACCCGCAGTGATTGGCCAACCTCTCTACTGTTGTGATGTTAGTGCCAGCAGTATATTATCAGGCCAGTCGATGAACCCGCACTAATTGGCCAATACTCTCTACTGTTGTGATGTTAGTGCCAGCAGTATATTATCAGGCCAATCGGTGAACCCGCAGTAATTGGCCAATAATCTCTACTGTTGTGATGTTAGTGCCAGCAGTATAGTGTCAGGCCACTCGATGAACCCGCAGTAATTGGCCAACTTCTCTACTGTTGTGATGTTAGTGCCAGCAGTATATTGTCAGGCCAATCGGTGAACCTGCACTAATTGACCAATACTCTCTACTGTTGTGATGTTAGTGCCAGCAGTATATTATCAGGCTAATCGGTGAACCCGCACTAATTGACCAATACTCTCTACTGTTGTGATGTTAGTGCCAGCAATATATTATCAGGCCAATCGGTGAACCCGCAGTAATTGGCCAATAATCTCTACTGTTGTGATGTTAGTGCCAGCAGTATAGTGTCAGGCCAATCGATGAACCCGCAGTAATTGGCCAACTTCTCTACTGTTGTGATGTTAGTGCCAGCAGTATATTGTCAGGCCACTCGGTGAACCCGCACTAATTGACCAATACTCTCTACTGTTGTGATGTGAGTGCCAGCAGTATATTATCAGGCTAATCGGTGAACCCGCACTAATTGACCAATACTCTCTACTGTTGTGATGTTAGTGCCACCAGTATATTATCAGGCCAATCGGTGAACTCGCAGTAATTGGCCAATACTCTCTACTGTTGTGATGTTAGTGCCAGCAGTATATTATCAGGCCAGTCGGTGAACCCGCACTTATTGCCCAACTTCTCTACTGTTGTGATGTTAGTGCCAGCAGTATATTGTCAGGCCAATCGGTGAACCCGCACTAATTGGCCAATACTCTCTACTGTTGTGAGGTTAGTGCCAGCAGTATAGTGTCAGGCCAGTCGATGAACCCGCACTTATTGGCCAACCTCTCTACTGGTGGCTGCCAATCTTAACATGTTTATCACAATATTACTGACATGTGATGGACTCTTCCAAATGCGGAGCCGGACAAGTACATTTTAAAAATTCAGCATTGACAGGGTTAACCCTTGTCTACATATGGCAAATCAGCGCCAGATTAACCTGTATAATCCTTTCCAATATTAGATAAATATTCAGCTTACACTTCGAACACGTTCACATCGAGGGCTTGGCGTGAAACGGTTGTGACTAAAGTTTGTATTTTTTTACCAAGGTTAATTACCTCGCCATAAAGTAATTTTTCTTGGTAAACAATGTAAATTTAGGCGCCATTGCTCGTTCTGAGCAATGGCACCTAAATTTGAATTGTTTACAAAGGGGTTAAAAGTGGCCCTAAACCAGGGTTTTCAAAATAGGTTTTTATTTACAACCGTTTCACGACAAGTCATCGACATGTAGACAATCCTTATGTAAAAGTCATATAAAATAAAATATAATCATTGAAGGGGGTTTAAAAACATTTTGACAAAATGAGAAAGGGATCATTGTAAGCAAGTTTACCGTTTATCACAATGTTTTTGAAAGTCTTCAGTGTGTGGGAAAATGGTTGATAGTTACGCTATATCAAAACCGTAAAACAGTGAGATCAATTCATTCATTGACGGATGGATTGGATTTTAACGCCGTTTTCAACAATTTACAGTCATATCACGATGGCCAGTTTACCTACCAATGTATTCCCTGGCCTTCTAAGACCAGTATTCCACATAACAGTCTATCCAAGCAGCTGGCTGCTTTTTTACATAGACTGTTAGACCATTGGGGAGACGAATAACGCATCACTGATCAGTGGAAGCAAACACCATAACATCTACATAAATAGTATGATTCACTTAATACCCTCAAATCGAGGGCTTACATCATTTTTCTTGGTAAACAATGGAAATGTAGGTGCCATTGCTCGTTCTGAGCAATGGCACCTACATTTGCATTGTTTACAAAGGGGTTAAAATTGCCCCTAAACCAGGGTTTTCAAAATAGGTTTTTAGTTACAACCGTTTCACACCAAGCCCTCGATATTGTGTTGGGATATTTTTCTGTTTTACTTATTTATTTCAAAAACGTGTGTTGCATGAGTGTTATAGGTCATCTCTATTAGGAACATGGTTGATATTTCCAATATTCTGCCCCTTCTGTCTCATTTAACTTATTTCCGCATACACAAAACAAATTGAAACATCAAGGCACAAATATGGAAATGTTCTATGAATAAAAGAATTATTAATGGATGGAGCTGAATACATAGTGGGAAAAGAAGAAATGTTTTTTTGTGAGCATTTCTTTCTTTTGTCATAATGTTTTCAAAATTCGTCTGCTGCAGATGCGACAAATTGGGTAAAAGTTCAGAAAAAAACCCTACTTTTATAGGAAATCAGACATGTTTGAAAATATCTAAGAAATGCTATAGAGATGATAGTGTAATAAATAAATAGAGTTGATAACATTGCGACAATAGGAGAAATTATTCATCATGAGTAATTCAAAGTCGTCTGCTGCAGATGCATGAACACGCGTCTTGATGTTCAAAAAAAGGTTTTAACGTTTAAAGGCAGTGCCATTGCCATAAACACTTTACAGTCATTGTTATGGATTGTGGGAACAAAGAACTTAACCTTTTATCGGATATGATTTAATGGTGCCGTCTGCTATGAAAGTATAATCGGGGGAAACATAGTCATATATCAAACATTTGAAGAACAGTTCTGGTACAGAGTTGAACACATTGTGGGGGAAATGTGTAACCTTGTTTTATAAGCATTTCCCTCTTTTTCCACAATGTTTAAACATTGACTTCCTTATAGGCACCAAAAGTCGTCCGTCGGTATGAGTGAAAAGAGTAAATGCTATTTGTATTAATCTTTAATTTACATTTCTTTTCAACCTTGTTTTGAATTGTCAAGGCATACGACCCTCGGCTAGCGATTTGGGGGTATTTTTGTCTCCCCGTAACGGGATCGTATAAAGGTAAATTGGCGTAAACCTAATGGGGCTACACTTCTAGTTTTTGGTCAAAAGATACATGTAGGACTGAGTTATATAAAGACAGACAGCTAAGGCTCACGCGAGATTGTGCGGATGCACAGGCTCGCTTGTCTCCACACTGAACGCAGATGCGCTAAGACCCCCAATCGCTAGTCTCGGCTCATATTATTTATTGTTAAACATCCTTTGGTATTGAAAACCCAAAATCAATAATCATTGAATGTTTGCCTGTTTTCAACCGTTTACCTGATGTGACGTTTTGAACCCTTTCCCCCATATAGAAGCATTTTGACACACAGCAGATAACTTTTGAAAACATCGTGACAAAAGGAGAAATTGCTCAAAACGAGCAATTTCTCCTTTTACCACAATGTTTTCAACATTTTCAGTACGTATACCTACAATTAGAGATTTTCAATAGTTTTGAGCATTATCAAAGTCGTCTGCTACAGATTGATGTAAGTGGGAAAGGGTTAAGTGCCGTCTGCTTTAGGAAGCATAAAGGGAAAAAGGAAAAGTTATTGTATATTAGGCTGAACTGGGTCGATACGCAGATACCATAACGTTGTTTTTCTCGCGGGACGACTCATTTATGATAATTTACGGTTTCTTCTTGTTGCAATCACGTGCTTGAATAACATTACTTGAATGACATTTGTCATATCTGGTCCACGAATGACATTTGTCATGTCTGGTACACGAATTACATTTGTCATGTCTTGTACACGAATGACATTTGTCATGACTGGTACACGAATGTCATTTGTCTTGACTGGTACACGATTTGTCATGTCTTGTACACGAATGACATTTGTCATGTCTGGTACACGAATGTCATTTGTCATTCCTGGTACACGAGTTGTCATGTCTTGTACACGAATGACATTTGTCATGTCTGGTAGACAAATGACATTTGTCATGACTGGTAAACGAATGTCATTTGTCATGAATGGTACACGGATGTCATTTGTCATGTCTGCTACACTAATGTCATTTGTCACGTCTGCTACACGAATGTCATTTGTCACGTCTGCTACACGAATGTCATTTGTCATGACTGTTACACTTATGTCATTTGTCATGACTGGTACATAAATGTCATCAAACAAGTACTTAAATGCTATATGTTAAAAACAGGTACCTGAATGTCATTTGTCATGGTTGGTACTTGAAAGCCGTGTGTTTAAAACTGTTACTTGAGTATCATTTGTTATTACAGATACTTGAATAACAACAACCTTCAGTCCATTCCATATAAAGCTCTAGACATCACAGCCATCACCGCGCTGTAAGTACAAGCGTATTAGAAGTTAGATTTACTGGCGTTTAAGGCCGTTTTCAAAATCTCAATATGAATGAAGTATACTTATTTAATAGATTAGAAACATATTTGAAAACAATCTGGCAAAAGGGGAACTCGCTCATAAACTTGCTTCCGCGTGTTGGAAAATAATTAACAGTTAAACAGTTTTTGGCTTTTTTTTTAAATATAGTAAAACAAATATAATCCCTTCAAATATCTGAGTTACTGAGAAATAACATGAGTTATATTGTAATGAACTAGTTATTTTAAACTGTAAATATAGTTAAGGTTAGTACACGCAGAACAATGTTTAAGTATTTAGTACACGCAGAACAATGTTTAAGTATTTAGTACACGCAGAACAATGTTTAAGTATTTAGTACACGCAGAACAATGTTTAAGTATTTAGTACACGCAGAACAATGTTTAAGTATTTAGTACACGCAGAACAATGTTTAAGTATTTAGTACACGCAGAACAATGTTTAAGTATTTAGTACACGCAGGACAATGTTTAAGTATTTAGTACACGCAGAACAATGTTTAAGTATTTAGTACACGCAGAACAATGTTTAAGTATTTAGTACACGCAGAACAATGTTTAAGTATTTAGTGTAGTATTTAGTACACGCAGAACAATGTTTAAGTATTTAGTGTAGTATTTAGTACACGCAGAACAATGTTTAAGTATTTAGTACACGCAGAACAATGTTTAAGTATGTGAGCCGTTCCACCAGAAAACCAACATTATGGACTCTGCGTATTGTATCGACCCAGATCAGCATGCGCAGTCCACGCAGGCTGATCCGGGCCGACACATTCCGTCTCAGGGGGGATAGAGGTGTAGAGTAATGATTTCCGAAACATAAAATCCACAGGAGGCGAAAAGTGTCAGCGATAGACATCTGCGTAATGTATCGACCAGATCAGCCTGCGCGCAGACTGATCCGGCCGACACATTCCGTCTCAGGGGGATAGAGGTGTAGAGGAATTATTTCCGAACATAAAATCCACAGGAGGCGAAAAGTGTCAGTCCGTGTTAGCCTGCGCGGCATGATTATGCTGGTCCGGATCGATACTTTACGCAGAGTCCACAATGTTGGTTTTCTCGCGGGACGGCTCATATCAATACATCTGCGTAATGTATCGACCAGATCAGCCTGCGCTGTCCACGCAGACTGATCCGGCCGACACATTCCAGGGGGGATAGATAGAGTAGTGATTCCTGAAACAGAAAATCCACAGGAGGTGAAAAGTGTATGTCCGGATTATCCTGCGCGGCATGCTTAGGCTGATCCGGGTCGATACTTTACGCAGAGTCCACACTGTTGGTTTTCTCCTGGAACGGCTTCATATATCAGATCGAAATACATACATTCGTGTCACGTACACAACGTGACTATGGTGTTATTTCAGTGGAAACACTGTGGTCTCGCGATTATACGATCATTGGATAATTCGAATAAATCGTTTAACTTAAAAGAAATCCCAGGAAAGGATATGTCTTTTGAAAACAGAGTAAATGATATGATTTGATTGTATCACTGGCAAGCGTTTCATGATCAAATACGAATGAAGTTATGCTGAAAAACATAAATGAATTTATCAAACATCGGGGGATAACTCAAACACGTATCGGTCTATTTCGACTTCGAGTTATCGCGAGTACATTGCATATCCCGGTTTTACACTGAATTTATTTATTTATTTATTGGGGTTTTACGCCGCTTTCAACATTATTTCAGTTATATCACGGCGACAGTTCACTTATTCATGATCCCTGGGTAAACAAACCAGTCTTACACTGAAACATACACTTGTTTATCCTCTATTACAGGTATCTATCAAATAACAATATCACAGAAATAACAGAAGATGTCACAGTTTTTAAACATATTACAATATTGTAAGTTGGCAAATTATTCTTTTACCCAGTGACCGGTCATTTTAGTGATCTTATTTCTCTTGGTTTATGTAACAACAACCTCTTTGTATTCACTCATTTGTTTAAGTTGTAAATGTTAGCAGCTAAAGACAATGTACTTTGCCGATGCTAATACAATGTGTGTTTTATGAATTGATGACCCGAATCAATGTATTTTAGACTGTTAATCAGATTTGTACTTTAGATTTTATTTCGGCGGAGGTCAATTTGAAAGATTACTGCACTTCCCTTGGTGAACGTCATACTTTAAGGGCCATAACTGTCGAAGTTACAATATCTTACTAACATTATGTTTTCTAACGTTTGTTTGATTTGTTTGCCTTCAGAGATCTATCACGCAATAATATAGAACATGTACATAGACACATTGCTCAACTACAGATGCTCAAAAAGCTGTACGTATTTTATTTCATCTCATCATCATCGTTGTGATATGTTTGTATCAGTCTACTCGCACTTACAACTCATCTGCAGCAGACGACTTTGAACACATCCAGTTGAAAATATTGAATTTCTCTATGAATGCAAGTATGATTATTAAACAGAAATGAAAACATTGCTTGCTCATTAAGTGCAAACTCTTTTTGCCACGTTGTTTTCAAACGTCTGCTGTAGCTTCGCCAAAGTTTCAACGGTTTTTCATTATGTCATGTGTGTTCGAACGCTTATAATCAAATACTACTGGTAGTTGGTATATGCCGGCGAATAAGACCGATAAAACTGTTACACCCTCAACACTGAACACAAATGTGGAAAGTGAGCTATTATCATCACACTGCATACGTCGTCTCTGTCGTGTTGTTAACAGGGGCGTAGCTTTGCAATAATCAATGTGAAGGCCATCTCGTGAGAAAATCAACATTGTGGACTCTGCGTAAAGTATCGACCCGGGTCAGCCTAAGCATGCCACACACTTTTCGCCTCCTGTGGATTTTCTGTTTCAGGAATAACTCGTCTATACATCTATCCCCCTAAGACGGAATGTGTCGGCCGGATCAGTCTGCGCGGACAGCGCAGGCTGATCTGGTCGATACATTACGCAGATGTATATCGCCGCAGCTGCACTTTGGGGCATATTGAGAAAAAATGTGTAGGAACGAGCCTACAGTGCCTAAAGTCACATAAATGTTAATTTATTAGTCCGTTTCAAAAGTGCCTACAAAATACCAGTACGACTGCAGTTGATATAGTTTCAGAAATTCGGTCAAAAGAAAAGCATAACTTTCTAAATGTCGCAGGACGATTCCTTTGGTGGTCACATTTAAACTTTTACTTGCACAAATCAATTTCGTACACCAGCTGCTGTGGCTCCAATATTGGCAATAAAGACTTTAAAGTACCTGTACCACTCGATCTGTTTCAATCAAATATCTTAGGAAGGTTCAACGAGATAGCATCATTTTAAAACTGTTTCAGAATGGACATACATGTTAGAGGAGAAACAAGCTATTTACTTTTCTATGTTACAGTTATTTGTTTGATAACAAATTGACGACGTTGCCAGCGTCTATGAAACCATTGCTCATCAACTATATGTAAGTATTATCATCATTAGCATTACCATTACCACCATCATCATCATCATTATCATAATCGTGACCTCTGACAGAAAATGGCATAAACCAATGCTTAATGCTTAGTAAGATGTATTTGTTTTTGTTCATTTTATGAACATTTGTAGCAAATACAATGTCTTGAAAGATTATAACACTTTAAACACATTTTCTTTATTCCCTTTACATATTGGTTCTTTACCATGAACTGAACAGGGTTCTTAAGAATTTGAGACGATTTTATGGATGCATATTTAAAGTCAACAGTACAAATATTGAAAATGACGCAAAGTGACTAATATGCCTTTGAAAACATTGTGACAGAAGGAGAAAGTGATCATAATGATAAAAGTAAAGAGACTTACACATGTCCGTTTTGTCTTTATAGAGATTTAACGTTTAACCCGTGGGATTGTAACTGTTCGCTCACCTGGTTGATAGAATGGACGCAGACAGTCAACCGGACCCGAACACTAAACAACTTGAAGTGTGTGACACCGTATAGAATGAACATGTCCCTGGTGAACACACACACACTAAGTTGTGATACAGCAGTGTCACGTACATGTAATTATTTTCTGTATTATACCAATACTTTTATATTTAAATTTCAAAAGGTATATACAAGCGGTGTAGTGCTGTTCTACGGTAAAATGTTGTTGATGTCATTGACGACAAGTTGACGCCAAATTACTTAAAGATTGTATTGTTTAAAAAATATTTCCTTTTAGTACCATGTATACAAACAGAGCGAAGTAGTTTGGTCTGATTTGAATGAGATTGATCCGTCGCTATAATATAAGTACTTTCTAGGGCGAACTTCTTCTTCATTTTTGAGATATTTCAATGAAATTGTGTACATAGGATAATCATGAATTGTAGAAGTACTTTCTAGGGCGAACTTCTTCTTCATTTTTGAGATATTTCAATGAAATTGTGTACATAGGATAATCATGAATTGTAGATAGGCAAGATATGAGATGGATCAAATCTTAATTGATTTTCTTGAATTCTATCAGATTGAACTTTGACATTTTGCTTTAATTTCTGTTTACGTTGGTATTAAGTCACCGCCTCAAGTAAAGCTTCATTTGGCAACATAAACATGGCGCCGTACTTCTTGAAAACACCAGAGGAGAAAACACATAATATGATTCCTTGTTAATCTTTTTGGTGCAATGTGTTGATAAGTAGTATGCTATAAAGGTATCTTAATTCGTTTTAACCAGGACACAAAACGTTTGGGTTATTTCAGTATCGCCGCTGTTGATAGGAATACTTATATTCATACCAATTCTCGCTGTATTCACGTTCCTGATTGGCATGTGGTTTATTAGAAATAGATTCCGGATATGCGGGAAAACGAGGCGGCTTCAAGTAGGAACATAGTTTTATTTATCCTAGAAATGTTATCGTGAGTGGAAATCGACTCCTTTGTTCAGTTCGTCCGACTCGTGAGCAGGCGACTAGGGTTTAATCCTTTCCCACATATAGTCGCTTTCTGACGCCTCTGCCGCAGTCGACTGACGAAAGCATTGTGATAAAAGGATAAATTGCTCATAATGAGCAATTTCTCCTGTTGACACAATGATTTCAACTATAATTTTTTTTTTTATAAAGATTGCCTTTAGTTTTGCCAAGTCGTCTGCTGCGGATTGAGTGTATGTTGGAAATGGTCAAACATTTAGCGTTGCTTCAGGACAACCGATCTTAGCAGAATCGTTGCACATGTAGATACAAATCTACCCGCGAAACCATGCAATAGGATCAACATATATTCTTCATACAGGAGTTTCTTGAATCCCTCTTTGCCCTTTTGGCGAACTATGCAGTTCCCGATCATGATGCACAGATGCGCAGTTTGATCTGGATCTACGACACTAAGGCAATGAGGTTGGTTTTCGTAGAGAACCATTACATCTGTGTAATGACTTTCCTTCTTGGCAATCAGGGTTACTGTGGTATCATTATGACTAATGCACCTGTGTCAGGATAAACGGACCAGTAGTACTGTAAATAAACCAGCACAAACTCCGTGACAATGTTCCAGCAGTACTGTAAATAAACCAGCAAACTCCGTGACAAGGTACCAGCAGTACTGTAAATAAACCAGCAAACTCCGTGACAAGGTACCAGCAGTACTGTAAATAAACCAGCAAACTCCGTGACAAGGTACCAGCAGTACTGTAAATAAATAAACCAGTGAACTCCGTGACAAGGTACCAGCAGTACCCAGTTATCATGTATTTGTATCACCAATGAAAAATCGCTCGGATGTGATCACAATAATCCATAGGGGCTAGACACGCTATTAAAAAAAACCGTATAATCTATACATAAAAGAAGATATATTCTTTTAGTAGATTGCCCCTATGAATAAACATGACTTGACGAATATGGCATTGCGCAATAACTTGTTTATAAGCCATCTATATAATGCAATTGTCTATGGTTCTATGGTTCGAATCAAATTCTAAGATACACGTAGATGTTTGAAAGCAGACGCACCGCACTTGGGATGTAGTGGTTAGAGAATTCGCCATGTGCGCGGGACACCCGGTTTCGATACCGGGTCAGGTCATACAATGGTCGGTAGTAGTGACTTTCCTAATTGACGCCCAGGATTGTGGGAATAATATTACGACTGATGCGATGGCGTCAGGATAAACTTATAAGAAGTACTGGAAATTTACAAAGAAAACGCCGTGATATAATTGAAATACTGTTGAAGGTGTCATAACACACCTTGCAAACAAACATTATTAGAACGCAGACACAAAGAAATGAAACTCATCACATTCATGCTTCATTTAAACAGATGGTTTTGAATGGTATATATTACCGGCCTGGTGTTGCGGACAGTCGATCGACCAACCTTGACCTTTCACACGATGGTGACCTCAGGTCTCAGGTACGGACGTACGGTTACGACATGAAGACACAAGTCCACTGATCGCATCAAATTTATTTTGAATACATTGTATGTGGGCAAAGGTTAATACAGTTGACTCTCTATAACTCGAAGTCGAAAAGGATCATAAATTACTTGAGTTATCGACGCGTTCGAGAAATCATGAATTTATAAATTCGTATATGTAGTGTTGGCATCGTAATCCGTCAATTCATAAATGTTTATTGTGAACGGGGGGCCAGTCCCTTTATCATACAAAGAGAGTAGGGCAGCAGCAATTCTGATTGCTTGTCTAAGCATTCAGAATTTCTGTTACGCTGATTTCAAAATAAAAATCCGTGCCAAGAATAAATCCTTACTCAGAATTGGTTTGAGTTAAACGGTTTATTCGAATTGTATATGTAAACGAGAGGATGAACCCGCTCATCAAGGGGTTCGAACCCGGGACCTTTGGTATGAGAGACCGACGCTCTACCACTGCACCATTGTCTCCCGCAACACAGTTGAAAACACTGCAACAGAAGACGAAATTGCACATTATGACCAATTTCTCATTATGATGTTTTCAACAGCCGCCTGTTTCAGATGAGCAAAAAGGCTTCTACATATTCGGAATGGGTTACGTGACAATAGGGCAACACGTTAATTAAATCAAAAAATTTACCTCCATTAACCCTTTCCCTCATATAGACGCTTTCTGACGCCTCTGCAGCAGACGGTTTTTTGAAAACATAGTGACAAAAGAAGAAATTGCACAAAACGTGCAATTTCTCCTTTTGCCACAATGTTTTCCACTTTTCGTCATAGGTTATCCATTCAAATATGGAGATTTTCTATGTATTGACAAAATACGTTTAAAGTCGTATGCTGCAAAATTGCCGTATGAGGGAAAGGGTTAAATAAAGGTCGATGTCGCTCCATCAGTCTCGTTCTATTTCACCAGGATGTAGGTTTTACGGGAGTCAACGAATACGGAAAAATACGTCTCGGACGAGTTATCGGCCGTGGAGCATTCGGTGATGTGTACGAGGCGATGGCTTCTGACGAAAACAAGAAATGGATCAAAGTGGCAGTTAAGAAATTGAGAGGTAGATATTAGCCCGCCCGTGCAAAAAGGTACAGGTTGAGTTATCTGATCAGTGTAGATCCAGATAAGCCTGTGCATCCGCAGAGTCTGATCAAGGTATACACTGTTCACATATTACATACATCCTTCTGTCATCGTGTTTAGATTGTTATAGGACGAATTGCATGTACATGTTGATCTGAACATAAACTGCTTAAACATATCGGCGTGTACCTTTTTAAACAACCAGGCTCATATATGGATGGCGGAGATGTATAATGTGTCCCTGGGATGATAAAATATTCATTGAATGGTTAGAGTTTAACCCTTTCCCTCATACGACAATTATGCAGCAGACGACTTTGAACATATTTTGTCAAAAAGTAGAAAATCTCTATAATTGAATGGATAACCTATGACTAAAAGTGGAAAACATTGTGGCAAAAGGAGAAATTGCACGTTTTGTGCAATTTCTTCTTTTGTCACTATGTTTTCAAATAGCCGTCTGCTGCAGAGGCGTCAGAAAGCGTCTATATGAGGGAAAGCGTTAAAGCTGTGTTAATTCATAGTTTCCATTACGACCGGTGCATCAGGTTAAATTCAAATAACATCAATATTAACCCTCTCCAACATCTGCAGCAGAAGACTTTTTAAAACAGTGTGATTAATATATCTATAACTAGAAGTATAATACATGGATAGAGTTGAAAACATTGTGACAAAAGGAAATATTGTCGTCTGTTGTAGAGGCGTCAGAAAGCGTTTATATGTGGGAAAGAGTTAATGGCGGTTAACACAGGAAAGCCGTAGTATTTATGAGTAGATCAAACTAAAATATTATTTAAAGCGTTTGAAATAATAATTAAAAGAAATTAATAAACATGTAAGATGTTTAACACTTTCACACAAATAACAAATCTGTAGATGCGTCGAAATGCGTCTGTATGTTGGAATGGTTTAATTAAACTGCTATAATAGATAAGATATGTCTTCGATCAATTGATCGGGACCGGATTATCTTATTATATTTTTATTTATTATATTTTGCCAGATCATGACACAACGAAAGACCATAGTTCCATTATGCAAGAGTTTCAAAGTTTGAAAGAGATTGGAGGTCATCCGAACATCATCAACGTTATTGGATCGGGCATTATTAACGGTAAGTGTCATCCGTGTTTTGTGGAGACCTGTGTGCTCGGCTAACATACTTTCCTTCGTTTGACAAAAGTCATTGTGACAAGCGTCATTCGTCTTCCACCAATATGCTAACAGTCTATGTGGAAAAACAGCCAGTTCCATTGAAAGATTGTTGTGTGGAAACATATGAAAAGGGTGAACTGCCCAACGTGATATGACTGAAAAATTGTTGAAAACGGCGTCAAACCCCAATCAAAAAATCATAACTGTTATAAGTATTCTATGATTTATAGACATTGTCCAAATTTTTGTTTCCATAATGTCATTTCGTAATACAACTTAAATAATGGGATCATGTACTTCAAAAAAACCAAATTGTAACGTAAATTAACTTAACTTGTCATTTGTTACGTTTACCGTAAATTATATATATAGGACGTCCAACCGTATACCATTTAGGTGTGTTCTAAATTATTGCCAGAACTTTCCGCAGCATATTTCTCTTAATGTGATCATTTCATAAAATGTTTTAGTTATATTAAACCATCCACAAACTCAACAAATCTGAAGCAGACGACATTCTAGGTGGAAATATGAAACATAATACACTTTGTAACGCTGTGGTTCAGGAGAAAGTCGTCTGCCAGAGATGCATTTAACTGGTTGCATACGACAATTCTGCAGCAGACGACTTTGAACTAATTTTGTCAAAAAATAGAAAATCTCTATAAATGAATGGATAACCTATGACTAAAAGTGGAAAACATTGTGGCAAAAGGAGATTTTGCTCGCTTTGAGCAATTTCTTCTTTTGTCACTATGTTTTCAAAAAGCTGTCTGCTGTAGAGGCGTCAGAAAGCGTCTATATGAGGGAAAGGGTTAACAATGTTTTACTGATGACTACTCATTATGAGCAATTTCTCCTTTTTGTCACATTGATTTCAAAAGTCGTCTGCTGTAGATGCGTCAACATGAGGGATTTTGTAAACCCTTTCCCACATACAACAATTCTGCTGCAGACGACTATCAAAACAAGTAGGAAAAAAACATGAACAATCTCAATAAATGAGTGTTTATCTATTACATAGAGTTGAAAACATTGTGGCAAAAGGAGAAATTGCTGGTTTTGAGCAATTTCTTCTTTTGTCACAATGATTTCAAAATTCGTCTCCTGCAGATGCCTCAAAATGTGTCTACATATGGGATAGTGTTAAGTAGCGTGATATTGTACATTTATAAGTTTCGTTTGCTTTATGGACGTCGTAAAGTCGTTACGTCGAAGGTTAATGAGTCAATTCATACGGAAAACGACTATCAGACATTTGGATCATGATCAGGCTGCGTGTGACTTGGACCAGTTTTTAAAACGCTCGGACCTACAGATTCGACTGTACATTGTAACCTCTAAAACGCTCGGACCTACAGATTCGACTGTACATTGTAACCTCTAAAACGCTCGGACCTACATATTCGTCTGTACAGTGTAACCTCTAAAACGCTCGGACCTAGAGATTCGACCGTACATTGTAACCTCTAAAACGCTCGAACCTAGAGATTCGACTGTACATTGTAACCTCTAAAACGCTCGGATCTAGATATTCGACTGTACATTGTAACCTCTAAATCGCTCGGACCTAGAGATTCGACTGTACATTGTAACATTAAAAACGCTCGGACCTAGAGATTCGACTGTACATTGTAACCTCTAAAACGCTCGGACCTACAGATTCGACTGTACATTGTAACCTCTAAAACGCTCGGACCTACAGATTGTAACCTCTAAAAAGCTCGGACCTAGAGATTCGACTGTACATTGTAACCTCTAAAACGCTCGGACCTAGAGATTCGACTGTACATTGTAACCTCTAAAACGCTCGGACCTAGAGATTGTAACCTCTAAAAAGCTCGGACCTAGAGATTCGACTGTACATTGTAACCTCTAAAACGCTCGGACCTAGAGATTCGACTGTACATTGTAACCTCTAAAACGCTCGGACCTAGAGATTCGACTGTACATTGTATCCTCTAAAACGCTCGGACCTCGGACCTAGAGATTCGACTGTACATTGTAACCTCTAAAACGCTCGGATCTAGAGATTCGACCGTACATTGTAACCTCTAAAACGCTCGGACCTAGAGATTCGACTGTACATTGTATCCTCTAAAACGCTCGGACCTACAGATTCGACTGTACATTGTATCCTCTAAAACGCTCGGACCTCGGGATTCGACTGTACATTGTAACCTCTAAAACGCTCGGACCTAGAGATGCGACGGTACATTGTATCCTCTAAAACGCTCGGACCTCGGACCTAGAGATTCGACTGTACATTGTATCCTCTAAAGCGTGATATTGTACATTTATAAGTTTCGTTTGCTTTATGGACGTCGTAAAGTCGTTACGTCGAAGGTTAATGAGTCAATTCATACGGAAAACGACTATCAGACATTTGGATCATGATCAGGCTGCGTGTGACTTGGACCAGTTTTAAAAACGCTCGGACCTACAGATTCGACTGTACATTGTAACCTCTAAAACGCTCGGACCTACAGATTCGACTGTACATTGTAACCTCTAAAACGCTCGGACCTACATATTCGTCTGTACAGTGTAACCTCTAAAACGCTCGGACCTAGAGATTCGACCGTACATTGTAACCTCTAAAACGCTCGAACCTAGAGATTCGACTGTACATTGTAACCTCTAAAACGCTCGGATCTAGATATTCGACTGTACATTGTAACCTCTAAATCGCTCGGACCTAGAGATTCGACTGTACATTGTAACATTAAAAACGCTCGGACCTAGAGATTCGACTGTACATTGTAACCTCTAAAACGCTCGGACCTACAGATTCGACTGTACATTGTAACCTCTAAAACGCTCGGACCTAGAGATTGTAACCTCTAAAAAGCTCGGACCTAGAGATTCGACTGTACATTGTAACCTCTAAAACGCTCGGACCTAGAGATTCGACTGTACATTGTAACCTCTAAAACGCTCGGACCTAGAGATTCGACTGTACATTGTATCCTCTAAAACGCTCGGACCTCGGACCTAGAGATTCGACTGTACATTGTAACCTCTAAAACGCTCGGATCTAGAGATTCGACCGTACATTGTAACCTCTAAAACGCTCGGACCTAGAGATTCGACTGTACATTGTATCCTCTAAAACGCTCGGACCTACAGATTCGACTGTACATTGTATCCTCTAAAACGCTCGGACCTCGGGATTCGACTGTACATTGTAACCTCTAAAACGCTCGGACCTAGAGATGCGACGGTACATTGTATCCTCTAAAACGCTCGGACCTCGGACCTAGAGATTCGACTGTACATTGTATCCTCTAAAGCGTGATATTGTACATTTATAAGTTTCGTTTGCTTTATGGACGTCGTAAAGTCGTTACGTCGAAGGTTAATGAGTCAATTCATACGGAAAACGACTATCAGACATTTGGATCATGATCAGGCTGCGTGTGACTTGGACCAGTTTTAAAAACGCTCGGACCTACAGATTCGACTGTACATTGTAACCTCTAAAACGCTCGGACCTACAGATTCGACTGTACATTGTAACCTCTAAAACGCTCGGACCTACATATTCGTCTGTACAGTGTAACCTCTAAAACGCTCGGACCTAGAGATTCGACCGTACATTGTAACCTCTAAAACGCTCGAACCTAGAGATTCGACTGTACATTGTAACCTCTAAAACGCTCGGATCTAGATATTCGACTGTACATTGTAACCTCTAAATCGCTCGGACCTAGAGATTCGACTGTACATTGTAACATTAAAAACGCTCGGACCTAGAGATTCGACTGTACATTGTAACCTCTAAAACGCTCGGACCTACAGATTCGACTGTACATTGTAACCTCTAAAACGCTCGGACCTACAGATTGTAACCTCTAAAAAGCTCGGACCTAGAGATTCGACTGTACATTGTAACCTCTAAAACGCTCGGACCTAGAGATTCGACTGTACATTGTAACCTCTAAAACGCTCGGACCTAGAGATTCGACTGTACATTGTATCCTCTAAAACGCTCGGACCTCGGACCTAGAGATTCGACTGTACATTGTAACCTCTAAAACGCTCGGATCTAGAGATTCGACCGTACATTGTAACCTCTAAAACGCTCGGACCTAGAGATTCGACTGTACATTGTATCCTCTAAAACGCTCGGACCTACAGATTCGACTGTACATTGTATCCTCTAAAACGCTCGGACCTCGGGATTCGACTGTACATTGTAACCTCTAAAACGCTCGGACCTAGAGATGCGACGGTACATTGTATCCTCTAAAACGCTCGGACCTCGGACCTAGAGATTCGACTGTAC
This sequence comes from Serripes groenlandicus, assembly GCA_031761405.1. Taxonomy (NCBI): domain Eukaryota; kingdom Metazoa; phylum Mollusca; class Bivalvia; order Cardiida; family Cardiidae; genus Serripes; species Serripes groenlandicus. Next base: position 65,118,292 of record JASEVX010000001.1, read on the forward strand.
ATTGTATCCTCTAAAACGCTCGGACCTAGAGATTCGACTGTACATTGTATCCTCTAAAACGCTCGGACCTCGGACCTAGAGATTCGACTGTACATTGTATCCTCTAAAACGCTCGGACCTCGGACCTAGAGATTCGACTGTACATTGTAACCTCTCAAACGCTCGGACCTAGATATTTGACTATACATTGTATCCTCTAAAACGCTCGGACCTCGGACCTAGAGATTCGACTGTACATTGTATCCTCTAAAACGCTCGGACCTAGAGATTCGACTGTACATTGTATCCTCTAAAACGCTCGGACCTAGAGATTCGACTGTACATTGTATCCTCTAAAACGCTCGGACCTCGGACCTAGAGATTCGACTGTACATTGTATCCTCTAAAACGCTCGGACCTCGGACCTAGAGATTCGACTGTACATTGTAACCTCTCAAACGCTCGGACCTAGATATTCGACTATACATTGTAACCTCTAAAACGGCACTTCTATGGAACGAATCTCTTTTCAGAGCAATCGTTTATTTGTTACCACCGGAACATGACTGGAAAATTAAGACCAACAACATTAGAAAACGATTTTGAGGGAGTGGAGAGCATTGTGGGAAAAGTAGAAACTGCTCGTCACGAGTAATTTCTCCCTTTCTTACGATGGTTTCTAGCGTTACGTGCTTCAGATGTTTCAAAATGTGTTTTTATCTATGAAAGGGTTAACCTCTCAATACCGATACCTCTCTCTAGTCTAGTTCTTAACATATTTATGTTTACACCAATTGCGAACAAGCTTATATTAATCCGTTCCCGTTTACAATAAATCTGCAGCAGACGACTCTGAATTTATCAAGTCCAAACTATAGAAAACCTCTATAAATGTTAGATTGATTATTGATTAGAGTTGAAAACATTGTGGCAAAAGGAGAAATTGCGCATTATGAGCAATTTCTCCTTTTGCCACAATGATTTCAGAAGACGTCTGCTGAAGAGGTGTCAGAAAGCGTATATATGTGGGAGAGGGTTAATCACGTTCGATGTCTGCTTCCTGGAGATTTAAACACTGCTAACGCCGTTTGAGTGAGAAAAAAAAACAAAGGCAGAATCGGCTCATCACTGGATTCGAAACATCTGTATTTGTTTTGCCTCCGTCCGATGTTGCTCTTGAGAGGTTGTACAGTAAGTTATATTTTCAGGGTCTGTAATTATGGTAATGGAACTCGCCGAGCACGGGGACCTGTTATCGTATCTTCAGAGTGTGGAAAAACGGGAACACGAGTCTATTAACAGTTTAGATCGATCCGAGGAGCGATTCTACTTACAACATAAACACCCCATATTGTTTGTGTTCATGTGGCAAGTGGCCAAAGGAATGGAATATCTATCAAGGTTAAAGGTGAGGTCATGTTTGCATATTGAATTCGCATGGAATGTGTAATTTCGAGACTTATAATTAACAAATACCCGTTTTCGAAGACAGTGACGTTTTACAAGGCATGACATTTTCACATGTCCAAAGTCAATCAGTTTTCCCAATATGCATATAGAAATTTATTGACCCTATTCAATATTATATTCATGAGAAGGTGCTCTTTGTATTTTCTAATTCAATTGCACGATAAAACCAATGATGCGGTCTATACAATCGGACTACTCGACAATCACCGCTCCTCTATTTCGTCTATTAATATGGGTTATCCCCTCTGTTTTATGCCTAACGTTTTTGTAGTCGACAATTTGATTGGCTGCCGCAATGGTGAATCTGAATCGACCTGTATGAGACATACTTATATACGAGCGAGCGACGTTGAGGTCTGGATTGAATGACCTTGGATTATATCATGCATGTTTTACAGGTAGTTCACCGTGATTTGGCAGTTAGAAATATTCTCATATCCGAAGGACCAGTGGCGAAGATATCCGATTTTGGGCTGTCACGTGATATTTATGAGTCGGGTTACTATTATCAAGAATCTTGTGTAAGGAATACTTTGTTATATGATTAAACTGAGTATTACATAAACAGATAGATGGGTTAGCATTACGCCTGATGCGTTTGTATCATGACAAACTCGCCAGCAATGTTTGACGTAATTTACCAAGGAACGACGTAATATGATTAAAATACCTTTGAAAGCGGCGTAAAACCCAATACAAAAACAATCCCAGCATTTGTTGTTATCTTCAGGTTTATACGTCACATATGATTAACCTCGAACTCTTAATTCATTTAAAAAATGTAAAGTAGAGAGACTGAATGTATCTATATTTGTCGTATTGCTGTTGACTTTAAACGGAGGAATAATTGAGGGGTATACATCCAACTAGTGACGGTCATATCAGAATCACACGCGGTGACTTCTTTGAAAACATGGTAGTGATGGCTTTCCCTATTGCTGGTGTCAGGATTAATGAACCAGTTGTAATGGTAATTTACCAAGGAGGCGCCATGGTATAACACATAAATGAGCCGTCCCGCGAGAAAACCAACATTGTGGACTCTACGTAATGTATCGACCCGGATTAGCCTTAGCATGCCGCGTAGGCTTACCCTGATATACACTTTTCGCCTCCTGTGGATTTCCTGTTTCAGAAATCACTACTCTATACATCTATCCCCCTAAGACGGAATGTGTCGGCCCGGATCAGTCTGCGCGGACAGCGCAGGCTGATCTGGTCGATACATTACGCAGATGTCTATCGCCGCAGCTGCATTTTGAGAAAAAATGTGTAGGCACGTGCCTACAGTGCCTAAATGTTGAAAGCGGTGTTAACCACCACGAAGAAAGACGGTTATTATAGTTTACTTGGTTATTTCAGGGACGACTGCCATACAAATGGCTAAGTCCAGAGACGTTAACAGCCGGTAAAAGTACGACACACAGTGACGTCTGGTCGTACGGCGTGTTACTATGGGAGATCGTTACCTTGGGAGCATCACCGTATCCAGGGATACCGCCGAACATGTTGTTAGACATGCTCAACGTTGGGTACAGGATGAGGAAACCTTCCCTTTGTCCGGACACAATGTAAATACATTAGTTTATTTAACATGGGACTGCGAAACTAGCTTTCAGCTTAAATTAATCTAGCTCGATGTCTGATTTCTGGAAACTTAAAACCAGTACTCGCGCCGCTTTGTGCATCTACCTCCCTGATTAAACAGTATAGATCAGGGGTCTTGAGGTAGATCCACCCACCATGGCCATTGTTAGTTATGTTAAATCCTTGGTGATGGTGGTAAATCATCATCTGACGCGCACTCTACGAAAACCAACCGTTATGTATTAGCGACAAGTGCAATCTGATCTGTTTCTACAGTGTTTGTCAATTAGTCATAGATTAAGAAACTTCTATAGATCATTATCAATTTTCGACTTTTAACAATTCTCTTATTTACACCGCTCATATATGTTAAGGTTTACGGTGCCCATACTCCAGGAGACATGCCATCAATGCTTGTCGGTTGTCAGGGGCGTAGCTTTGTAATAATCAATGTGTAGGCCGTCTCGTGGGTTAATCAACATTATGGACTCTGCGTAAAGTATCGACCCGGATCAGCCTAAGCGTGCCACACAGGCCTACCCGGATAGACACTTTTCGCCTCCTGTGGATTTTCTGTTTCAGGAATCACTACTCTATCCCCCTAAGACGGAATGTGTCGGCCGGATCAGTCTGCGCGGACAGCGCAGGCTGATCTGGTCGATACATTACGCAGATGTCTATCGCCGCAGCTGCATTTTGAGAAAAAAATGTGTAGGCACGTGCCTACAGTGCCTAAAGGGAGCTACATGTACGCCCCTGGTTGTGAAGGATAAGCACAACGTTAACATTTTGCGTTTATTAATCTTTTTCAATGTTAAGCTTATGGTGGCGAGTTAATAGATCCCGAGACTATTCATGCTTCCATGGCTTATAAGTTTTAACGATGATAGGACCCGTGATTTGCCCTTTCTCTGTTTTTAGATATGACATTATGGTAAACTGTTGGGAAATGGAACCGACCGACAGACTGCGATTTTCTAGCATTGTGGAAACATTGGATAAATGTATACAAACTGGAACAAACAAGGCAAGTCATGTTGTGTTTGCACAACCGTATCAACTGATCAACATCCCTTCCCCAGTCCACATACAACAAATCTGCAGCAGACGACTTTGAAGGTATCTAAGGAAAAGCATGGAAAAGCTCTATAAATGAAGGTATAGTCAGGGACATAGATCTACGTCCCTGGTATAATTAATGAAAAGAGATGAAATCATTCTGGCAAAAGGAGAAACTGCTCGTTGTGAGCAATTTCTTCTTATGTCGCCATGTTTTCAAAAAGCCGTCTGCTTCAGAGGCTTCAGAAAGCGTCTATATTGGGTTACAATATTACTGCTAAAAGATGTGCGCTATAACTTGTTATCGTAAATTCGCATATGAGTTCACTTATAACTTTGCAATCGCCAATCAGTGCAGTTACCGATTTACCCTGTTAACCTTTTCCCTCATACGATAATACTGCAGCAGACGACTTCGAACATATTTTGTCAAAACATAGAAAATCTCTGTAATTGAATAGATAACCTATGAGTAAAAGTGGAAAACATTGTGGCAAAAGGAGAAATTGATTGTTTTGAGCAATTTCTTCTTTTGTCACTATGTTTTCAAAAAGCCGTCTGCTGCAGAGGCGTCAGAAAGCGTCTATATGAGGGAAAGGGTTAATTGTGACATACTGGGATTACCAATAGTCCGAGCCAAGGCACACTAAACCCGACCTCAGGATGTTTTCATCCTCGGTACCCAGGCTATTCATAAACTATATGATACCCCGGGCTAATTGGCTGTAGTTTATGAATAGCCTGGGTACCCAGGATTGAGGTTTTGGACTCAACCGTTTTTTACTTTCGGATTGCAACAGACGATGTTTTATAACATTGAGACCAAAAATACAATGTTCATAATAAGCAATTTCTCCTTTTGCCACAAAGATTTCAACTCTAATTATGTATATGGTATTTAAATTTATAGAGATTTTCAAAAAGAGAAATTGATTTATACGCGAATAATATAGAGAATTGATTTGTAAGTGTCGGGATTTGAAACCGAGCGTCCCTGATTCGACACCCAGTCGCCGCGCAACGGTTATACTGGAATGACCTTTGGCAAGGCAAATTTCATATCCTAGTACTGGTCCGGTAACCCAGTGTTCATGAATAATCGAAGTGTCCCCGTGATATTACGTTGAAAACGGCGTAAAACCGCAGGTACAGCGGTTTGTTTTATCCAGGGAACATTTACTCGTATAAATGAACGGTCACCGTGATATTACTGAACTGATGTAAAAAAAAAGTGAAAATCCTAAAATTACAGGTGTATACATGTATATAGATATAAACTGAGATGAAAGAAATGAATATCACCAGAAACACCCGAATATTAGAATGACGAGTTTATGACATTTTGTTACATTTACAGGAGTATCTAGATATATGTCACAATGAAAACACACAGATAGGAGAGCAAAATATCACCGAAAGTACATGGATGTTAGAATCACGAGTTAACGACACAACACGAATACCAGAACCGATTGCCAACGAAAACACACGAATATTTGGACCGAGTATTAACGAAGATATGTGTAGACAGATAGTAGAAACAGGCACACTCGGTTGAACAACAACAACACATTCTGTAGTAACCTGTCCCTGCCATTACATTTAAAGGTTAGGTTACACCAAGAATGACGGCGCATTTTGGACATCATTTTGCGAGCTAAAAGGTTATAGAGACAACCTTTTTTGTGAACCAAGCGGTTTTAACCTTTCGAACTGCGAATCATGCATTGACTCCAAACATCATGTTGTATTAGTCCGCTGTCGAATGCGACATTGACTGTAAATGGGAGGTGAATTACTACTACTACTACTACTACTACTACATGTTCTACTATTAACCGGTTCCCACATACAACAACTCTGCAGCAGACGATTTCGAAAACATACCTGAACAAAAAATTGGAAACTCCCTTTAAATTAAAGAACAATAATTGAATAGAGGTGAAAACATGGTGACAAAAGGAGAAATTGCTCGTTTTGAGCAATTTCTTCTTCTGTCGTCATGTTTTCAAAAAGCCGTCTGCTGCAGAGGCGTCAGAAAGCGTCTATATGAGGGAAAGGGTTACGTCACCATTGTTGGTTGTCGCCAGACGTACTATTTTACTATAGTACACCGGGTAACTGACATGTGTGTTTAATGTGTAAACATGTGTGAAGCAGCAAATGCATTACAATGAAAAGTTTCACAAACGAATATATACGAACATTTGAAATAATCTGGTCTCGCAATCCGATTTGACCTAAAGAGTTATCGACTTGTGCGAGTGAGTGATCACTTGATCTATCCTAAATGCATATATGTATTGATAACTTAGTACTCTATTTATAATTAGTGTTCATTATAAAAAAAGAAAGCCAGAGATACAATCTGATGAGAAGGGGTTCGTGTAAAACAACTATAATAACGTATGCGACCTATGTAGATCCAGATCAGCATGCACATCCGCAGTCTAATCTGGTTCCGCCAATTATTTTAGAGGCTTCTAACAAATAGAATTCGCTAAACAAATATTAAGTATGGAAAAGTTGTCAGCTCTTTTATACGCTTGCCATAAGTTTTTCAGGGGCAGCTAGTCTTACAATCAAAGTACTGAAAGTACTGAAGGTAGAATTGCGATCGTTTAAGAAGAGATACAGAAGTGCATATATGAATAATTATTTTAAATAAATCCCCACCATCATATTTTACCCTTGACTTGATGTTTAAAAAGAAAATTGAAATCCTGGACGCAACATGGTGCATTCTGGTGACTTCTGAGGGTGGTTTCAAAATGTTGAGGGAAGGCTTTCTTATGTCATATTTAACAAGAAACTGCTGAAGACTGTAACGCCGGATTGTCGGCAATTTGACCTTGAAAATTGACAAACCAAGGTCAAGGTCAAAGTAACCATATAAATCAATAGAACTTGTTACTGGTTACCTTCAGGCAAAGTTTCAAGTGTGTAACCCTTTCCAGTGCTGAGATTTTGCCTCAACCTGAAACTTTAACCAAAATGTTGACGAACAGACAGACGGAGAGACAGACATCGCCAATCTGTAGACCGGAATTGCTAGAGCAATCCGGCCAAAAATATAAAAAAATCATCAATTTTAGCAGTAAAATCCTGCCAAGAAGTAATGAATTGAGAAAAAAATGTGCTGAGAGGTCCATAATTTCAAACTTGCTAAGATTTGGTCTGTGCAATGAATGTACAAATTGAAAAATGTATTGTTGACATGTATTTTCTACACCATCATTGTAATGTTGTTTATCATAAATAAAATTATTCCTTTTTTTTAAATAAACTTTTAATCAAAATGTGTGTCTCAGTGTTGTCTTCTTCAGCAGTTTGACAGAAACAAAGCCTAAATCTGAAATTGTGTCAATGTGTTATTTGTCAACTCTGTCCCATAAGTTTTGCTTGTGATTTGAACTTTCATAAACAAAGCACGGAAAGGGACAACTTTCCCAACTTTGATTAAATATGTTTTCAATTAAATTGTCACGGGTTCGATACCCGGTTGCGGCGACATTCTTTCGGGCGATGTTTTCCATTGCTTCTCACCTCTGATCTATGTGAGAAAGTAGTCAGTGGCTTTGAAAGAATGTTGTGTAAGTACTGGTGTGGGAAAGCCAGGAAAACATGGGTAGGTGCACTGACCGCCGTGATATGACCAAAGCTGTTGAAAGCGGCGTTAAACTCCAAACAAACAAACAAAACAATTAAATTGTAAAAAATATTTTTCTTGTTTTTTGAATGTTTTGTCATTATTATTTAAGACGGACATTAAATACTAGAATAGCCAACTGACTATCATTTGAAAAAGTGTTTCTTATTTAAACCTTTCCCACTTGCATACGTAATTGCAGCCGACGACTTTTGAAAACATTGATGCAGAAGAAGAAATTGCTCATAACAAGCTTTCTCCTTTTGCAACAATGTTTTCAACTATATTCAATGATTACACTTCCAATAAATGTGATTTTCTGTATCTTTGCTCAGATTTTTTTTAATTCGTCTGCTGCAGAGTTTTTATATTGTGGGGTGGGTTGTGATTTGTTAAAGGGCAAGCAGGATTGGGAATTGAGTGTTGCACTTATCCTAATGAAACACTCGCCTGCCTGTGCATGTTTTAGCTTAACTTAACTTGTTAATGTTCTTTCCATCATCAACTTAGTCATCTGTTAGTAATCAACTCTATCAAAGACATGTGTTATTAGGTCTTTGACTCTATGAACGAAATAATCGCGTCAAAATCTTGAATCGCGTCAAAGTCATAACGAACAAACTGTCAAAATCTAATTTTGAACTGTTTAATACAAATTTAGAATAAAAGGATGAATCAGTTATGTTGTAACAACCAATATCCGCGGGTCATTTAACTGATTTTGGCCGAAAGAAATGATCGATTTCTTGCAAGATTTATTCGTTATTCGTTCTGCCTATTATAATCAAAGTATTCTAAACGCTTTATAAACAAGTGATTTAAAGCGCTCAAATCATTTGATGAAATTTGTTTCTTTAGACGCGGACCTTGTCGAAAGCACCTATCCAAAATGCATCGTTGTCGAAGGAATAGATGGACTGAGAGAAAGAGAAAGAAAAGGCTTAGCAATGCATACTATCTTTATGAATAAGGACATGAATGAATATGTATGGACTAGCGCCTAGAATTTCGTACTAGCCGATCCTTCATTCCACTCGCTTATGCTAGCGGGCGAGTGGATGTTTACATCTCTGCCGAGAGGGAAAAAAGGGTTACAATTTACAAAGGGTAATTGCGCGGTGTAGCGCTATATTGGCGTAGTGATATCTAAATAATTGTGTACACTTTAAATATGATATTTACACTTACAAGACTTGTTATTTTCTATTATAAGCTTGAATAATCGGATTTTTTTTCGTTACTCTATGTTTGCTTTTGTGAGCATTCGTAAATTAGTCAAACCAAAAATTGTACTTAATTGTTGGTGGTGAAGGGCATATACATCACGTGACTTCAAACTCACTATGACTATGGCAGCCTCTGCGCATGCGCAAGTCTACCAAAAACCATACCAGCTGCTGCAGTTTTCCAATGGCATATCCATTCCCGGGTGTACAAGTAGGTTGATTCGAGCTAAATGATATATTAGATTGATCGCGAGTCTATATTCGCATTCGAGCTAATGCCGTCCTCAGATACCAACAACCTTTTGCTTTTGTTTTGCAATCATTCTGACATAAGCATACTACAATAGAGTACATTAAATGAGCAATGCACTGGGGGAATATAGCATATAATGACTATTCTGATCAGACTGTAGGGATGTGCATGGGGACACTGTTTGCAAATACATGATTACTGCAGAGACATATAAACACATATGTGTTTATATGTCTCTGATTACTGCTGTTAAAATATTCCGTTATCGGCACACAGCACAGATAAATAATGTACCTTGGTGGTTGTGGTCTTATAGAAAAATCGACCGTTGATATACTCAGGGACCGTGTATAACACTTCCGTATATAGGGCAAATATGTAGCAGAAAACATTTAAAACATTTAAGCAAAAATATGCAAAAAATCTCTTTATATAATAGAATAAAAACTGAAGAGTTGAAAACATTGCGCCAAAATGACCAATTTCTATTTTTGTCACATTGTTTTCTAAAGTCTTCTATATGCGCGAAAAGCATTCATTAACCCCATCCCACTTTTAAACACAGCTAAAGTAGACGACTTTAAAACTATTATGACAAAAGGAGCAATTGGACATGATGAGTAATGTCTTCTTTTCCTAAAATGTTTTCAACCATATTCAATATTTACGAATGTTTTCCTTAGTTCTGCATTCATATTTTCAAAGTCGCTTGCTACAAAACAGATATTAAGTGTGTGATATTAACATTAATTAATGTTCTGAATCGTTATCAAATTAATAACAGTCACACCTACAATCATCAAGTTCCAAAATGGCAAGAATGTTTTCATAACCATTTTGTTTGTTCGTGGTTTGAGTACTTTCTTTGTTTACTCTGACATTATATTTCTAACATTTTCATTATTTTACATTCTGTTACCTTTATTCGATTTTTAAATTTAAGGAATAAAAGTTGAAAAAATGTCAAGTAGAATACCCTTTATATATTGCCAACTTCCGGGATGTATTGGTATTTATTATTCCTTTCCCAACTTACAAACACATTTTGACACATCTGCAGACAACACATTTTAAAAGCAATTGTGGCAAAAGGATAAATTGCTTTTAATGAACAATTTCTCCATTTACCATAATAATTTAATGTTTTTAACTCTTTTCAGTGAACATGCTTTCCTTAAAAAAGATTTTGCATATTACTGCCTAGATTTTTTTTCAAAGTTGTCTGCTCCATATATGTTGTATACAGGGAAACGTTTCATTGCCTAAGGTCGATTTATTCATATAGATGAGGTAATGGAGCTGTATTATATTACTCAACATTTGATAAGGGTAATTATATATTCTGTGTGACGTTGTTACTTGTGGCAATGGAAATTACTGATCATTAGGTATAGAAAACATTGATTGATTGACGTTTTACGCCCGTTTTCAAAAAAATTTCAGTTATAGCAGTGTTTCCAGTACTACTGGTATATTTATCCCGACACAAGCCAGTCAGTCGTAATGCCAACCCTACAACCCTGAGCGCCAAGGTAGACAGTTATTACTACTATGGTGGTATATCAGTTATGTACAGGTATAAAGTTGTACTGGTCCATTTATCCTGACACCAGTCAGTCAGTCGTAATGCTTGCCAGCCATTTCTAAAGTCTTTGGTATGACCCTGCCGGGGATCGAACCAACGACATCCAGCACCCAAGACGTTGAAATCAATAAGAATGGATTAACACACAGTCCAAACGCAACAAGCAACACAGAATAGATAGTGACCCTTTTCAATAGCTGCAGTATATAATTATATGGTCCATTATTTGCGATCTAGGGTCAACAAACTTCAGACCAAAAGTACGTTGCAAAACATGCCATTTAAAATTATAAACATATCCCGATAGTGTGAAGTAATGTTTTCATCATTAGATTTATGGCGTTATTAAATGCGGTAGACCAATCCATTACGTTTGCCCTTGTTAAGCTCTACAAAATAAACAGCTCAAAATTAAATCATTTTCAATTAAGAAGTACTTTTAAAATAGTTATTTTATTTGATGATTGGGATTAAAAAATATTAACCCTTTTCCCACATACAGCAGATCTGCAGATCACAACTTTGAAAACATCAAGACAGAAATGTGGGAGTTTACTATAAATATAAGTGCACGAACTGAATAGAGTTGAAAACATTGTGTCAAAAGGAGAAATTGCTCAGCATGTAGAAGCGTCTGTATGTGGGAAAGGATTAAATGTATAGCCTACTGCTGCTATAAATGTGTTTGTTTAGTAAGGGTTTCCCCCGTTATCAACAGTAATTCAATCATCACAGCGCAGAACACGTACATGTATTCAGGTTCCCTGTGTAAACATACCAGTGCTATGATAGGAAAAAGTCCTTGCCCCAGCGTACTCCACCATGACCGCCGTGAGTGGGGATCGAACCCAGTTCCAAATCACCCAAGGGTGCATTCCAATGCTATGAAATATGCGTGCAAGCTCTCAGTGTGCCCCACTTGGCTATTCAAGGCAACATGCGTCCCAGATTCCAGAAAAATTGCAAGAATTGTTGAAAGACTCGTAAATTATATAACATGAGCTGAAGCATTTATTCAGATAAGCCGGTGCATCTGCATCAAATACTTCTGCAAACCAGAGCAGCATTCATTTTGGGATCTTTAACACAGAAGTACAATCAAGTCTTTGTCCACATGTGTAATACTTATGTAAAAGTTGTAGATGACCACCTAGGGGACATTTATGTAAAGTTAAACGCTTTCCCCCATAGGACAATTCTGCAGCAGACGTCTTTGAACATATTTTGTCAAAAAATAGAAAATCTCAATAATTGAATGGATAACCTATGACTAAGAGTGGAAAACATTGTGGCAAAAGGATAAATTGCTCGCTTTTAGAAATTTATTCTTTTGTCACTATGTTTTCAAAAAGACGTCTGCTGCAGAGGCTCAGAAAGCGTCTATATGAGGGAAAGGGTTAACACTTTCCCACATAATGACCCATCTACTGCAGAAGACATTGGAATAGAATGTGACAAAAGAAAAAAATGTTCATAATGAGCTGTTTCCTCTTTTGCCACACAGTTTTGAACTCTATTCAATACTTATATTCTCATTTATAGAAAAGTTCTATATGTTTACCTATATGTTTTTAAAGTCGTCTGCTTAAGTTATTTTTATGTGGAACAGTTAATGAAAATTTATAGGAATGGATGGGAAAATATAACAGAAGTTGGAAGTTACAAATAAGACAGCAAACACTTTATTGAAATTATGTTCACCTGTTATAGAAGTGAAGGGTCTGAGAAATGAACTTCTTAACAGATATAAAGATACACATGGGTGTTTTATGCCACTTTCAATTCAGAAGGTATTGATGCAACATAAATAACATTTCCTACAATATATTTTGATTATTTACAAATGCTTCACAAGTTACACATAAACAAACAGAACATTATATACTATAAACATAAATATGATAACTCCATTACTACAATATCATGAACAAATTAGCTGCACTAACAAGAGAGAGATAGATAGATACAGAGAGAACGAAAGAGAGAGACCATAAACAAGACAGAAAGAGGAGTGAGAGAATTAACCCTTTCCCACATACAACAAATCTGCAGCAGACGACTTTGAAAACATCTAAGCAACAATATAGAAAACATCTACTATTAAATGACAATGTAACAAGAGATGTTTGTCAAACATTATGCCCCCCCTGAGCACCATGTTGTCAGGAATATTTGGACAATTGAGTAAAATTTGCATGGACCGAAATGCCAGCTGATTTGTCATTTCACATTGGATGTCTACGAGTCAGTTTTTAAGATTATGAACAATGTTCATTCAAAGTTTGAGGATGGTAGGTACATGTACAGTTCTTAATCACATTGTGATGATGACCAATATTTGCAGATAAACATGTATCCTCCTGGCAGCAAGGAATAAGTACACAAGACGTAAAAAAGAAAAGAAAAAGAGGTTTAATATAGAGATGTACAGGTCCACAGTGTCTTTGTGCCATACCGTTGTGTTAAGAATGAAGAGGGCGAGGCATTTTCAAGTTATCAATGGGACTAATGTTTCGCATTCAAGGTCAATGTGACCTTGACCTTTGACCTCTAAATAAATAGGATTCATCTACTGGTCAGGCCCAACCTCAAAGTCAAGTTAGAGGACCATAGTCCAGTGTTGAGTTATCACTCGGACAAGCTTATAAAAAGTTTTTTTGTGTTCAAGGTCACTGTGACCTTGACCTTATGTCCTCAAAATAAATAGGGTTCATCTACTGGTCAGGCCCAACCTCAAAGTCAAGTTTGTTGACCATAGGTCAAGGCATTGATGATTGATTATCACTCACGACAAGCTTAACAAAGGTTTTTGTGTTCAAGGTCACTTTTCGAAGGGGGCATAATTATAGAATAGTTTAAAACATTATGGCAAAAGGAGAAATTGCTCATCATGAGCAATATCACTTTTTTCACAATCTTTTCAAAAGATGTCTGCTGCAGATGTGTCAAAATGCGTCTTTAAGAGGTAAGGGTTAAAAAGTCACATTGTGTCAACTGAAATGTTAAAAAATATCAAACAGAAGAATCAATATAGAGATAAGTCATAATTGTTAGTTAATCCTTACCCAGATTGCATATATCTATGCTACAGTATAGAGCCTGGTCAGACAGCGTGGATACGCAAGCTCGTCTGGCTCTAAACTGATAACACAGGCTTCATAAAATCATTTAATCTGTGAGACTTAAAATAGCCAGAATTTCCCTACACGACTGCAGCCTGTGCAAAAGGTAAGTAGAGACTGTAAATCATTGGATTAATGCCCTCATCATTGACTCCGCCTCCCTACACCACTGTAGCTGCTTCAAAAGGAATGTAGAGACTATGTAAATCATTGAAATATGCCCCATCATTGTCGCCGCCGCCAAATATAATCATCTCATCTTCCTCCTCATTGTCATGGCGATAAGGCATACACACAGCTTTATGTCCTACCCTGGCGCTGGGCTGACTTTCTACCAGAATTTGGCTCCAAGTAAGTGTATCTGTAACAGAAAATGGAAGTAATGACAACATAAATTACAAAATTGTTTGATAGTAATAATATGGCCACACTTCGGTCAACTGTTTTTGTGTATATTGAGGTAGGTTAAATAGCTTTCTTGATATCAATTTAAAGCTCATTTAAAGCTTTTCAAAATGATAGTTTACTCAAATAAATAAATCTCTAACTCCTGTTCATTGTTTGAAGTTGAATGTCATTTTCAACAGTATTGTAATTATATCGCAGCATCCAATTCACTAATCCATATATTTCCTGGTCCTCTCACCCCAGTAACTAAAAAAAAAAACTTTCTTTCCAAGAAACCGATTAATTTCCACCTGACTTTCAGACCATTTGTGGTACACAAATGTACAAGTCATATTGACTTTATTCAATAAACAGAAAATAATTAATGGTTGAGCCAATGTCATCCTTGTACGCCCTACTTACCTAGATTAAATATATGTGTGTCCTCTAGCGCAAAGTCCCCATTGTAACCGCCGTGAATCAGCAATCTTTTACCGCTTAAAGCGCAGGATGCATGCCAGCTGGAAAAATCAACAAAACATGACTATAGGCAAAACCTAAACCCTTTCCCACATATAGACACTTTCTGAAGCCTCTGCAGCAGACGACTTTTGAAAACACTGTGATGAAAGCAAAAATTGCTCAAAACGAGCAATTTCTCCTTTTGCCACAATGTTTTTAAATTTTTTCAGTAATTATATCTTCATTTACGGGGATTTTCTGTGTTTTTTACTAGATGTTTTCAAAGTCATCTGCTGCAGATTTGTTTTAAGTTGCTATAGGCAAAACCTTAACCCTTTGAAGTTTTCCACTTGCACACAATCAATCTGCAGAAGACAACTTTGAAAACATCTATGCAGAAATATAGAAATATCTCAATAAATGAAAGCATAATTATAGATAAAGGGTTGATAACTTTGTGGAAAGATTACAAATTGCTCATTGTGAGCAACTTCTTCCCTTTCTGCAATGTTTTCAAACGTTATCTGCTGCAGATGGGAAACAGTTTTAACCTTTATTCTATGTAAACACTTTAAGACAGACACTTCTATAGCATACAACTTTAAGAAATATTGTTGAAAAAGTTGAATTCAGCAATTATTCCTTTTATCATAGTGTATTAAACTGTGTATCAAAATTATACCCCCAAATTTTCAGATTATATCATTGATCCATGATTCTCTCAAATCCACCATATTTATTTTTGTTATACAGTCTGGCAAGATTTTGTTAGACTGAGAATTACTAACTAAATAAGATAAATAATACAAGAGGCCCAAGAGGGCCAGTATCGCTCCACGGCCATAAGGCAAAAATAAAATCTCCAAACAGCCCTGCCCCGTGGTGGCTATTTTTTTTACCAACCACCATGGCTTAAAGGAATCTTGTAGAGTGTCACCAAAGGAATGTTTCTGCAAAATTATTTGAAAATATGCCTGACACTTTCGGAGGAGAAGATTTTTTAAGTTTTCACTATGGTCATATAAGTCAAAATAGCCCCGCCCTCTGGCGGCCATGTTTTTTGACCAATCAACATGGCTTGAAGGAATCTGATAGAGGGTCACCCAATGAACATTTCTACAAAATTATTTGAAAATCGGCTGAACACTTTCGGAGAAGAAGATGTTTTAAGTTTTCACTATAGCTATATAACGCAAAAAAGCCCCGCCCCCTGGCGGCCATGTTTTTCGCCCAATCAACATTTCTTGAAGGAATCTACAAAATTATTTGAAAATCGGCCTGACACTTTTGGAGGAGAAGATTTTTTAAGTTTGCTCTTTAGCCATATAGGCAAAATAGCCCCGCCCTGTGACGGCCATGTTTTTTTACCAATCAACATGGCTTGAAGGAATCTGATAGAGGGTCACCCACGGAACATTTCTATATAATTATTTGAAAATCTGCTGAACACTTTTTGAGAAGAAGATTATTTAAGTTTTCACTATAGCTATATAAGGCAAAAAAGCCCCGCCCCCTGGCGGCCATGTTTTTCGCCCAATCAAAATTTCTTGAAGGAATCTAATAAAGAGTCACCCAAGGAACATTTCTACAAAATTATTTGAAAATCGGCCTGACACTTTCGGAGAAGAAGATTTTTTAAGTTCTCACTATTTTTTTCTTTCGGTTGCCATGGAAACCAGAATTTTGAATGGATCAAAAAAATTTGAAGGAATTTAGTAGAGGACATTGAGAGGATGCTTCCCATGAAGTTTCAACCAAATTGGCCAAGTGGTTAGGGAGAAGAAGTCGTTTAAAGGAAAAAGTTAACGCACGCACGCACGCACGGACAATTCGCCATGACATAAGCTCGACTGGCTTTCAGCCAGTGGAGCTAAAAATTGAATTGAATTTAAAACATATATTTATCTAGTCACATGTTTAGAACGACTTAAAATTCTTGTTGCATCATGTCACATGGTCAAGGATACTTTTTTCTTCAGGTCATAAACCTTTACTGGATGCAAGCATTTGTGGACTCTTAGGCAAACAACTTTTGAAATTATTATGTAACTAATAGAAGTTGTTGAAAATGAGCAGTTTTGTTATTTTTTAACAATGTTTTATACTCTGTATTAAAAACAAACTTCCATATTACTACTTCCGATTTTTTCCCCTCAGATGCTTTCAAAGTAGACAACTCTAAAATATATCAAGTAACAAGAGCGCCAAATGTCACAAAATACGCCTGTCCTGTTTTCTTGAGACTGTTAGTACAGTTTTGGCCATTTCGAGGATCATAAGTGTGTAGTGACTTAAGATAACGTTGTAAGTTATCAAACTTGTCCAAGATATTATGCCAATACACATTTTGACCAAATTTGGTGAAGATTGGACAAAGGCTTCTAAGGTTATTGAGCTGACAATCCCAATTTTAGCTAATTTCTTTAATAAAAGGGCAATAACTCTTGATTGACTAAAGCGATATGGCTAGTTATCGAACTTGTCCGAGATATTATGCCAATACACATTCTGACCAAATTTGGTGATGATTGGACAAAGGCTTCCAAAGTTATTGAGCTGACAAGACCAATTTTAGGTAATTTCTATAATTAAAGAGCGATAACTCTCAATTGACTATAAAAGCGATATGGCTAGTTATCAAACTTGTCCGAGATATTATGCCAATACAAATTCTGACTAAATTTGGTGATGATTGGACAAAGGGTTCTAAAGTTATTGAGCTGACAAGACCAATTTTAGGTAATTTCTTTAATAAAAGGGCGATAACTCTTGATTGACTAAAGCGATATGGCTAGTTATCAAACATGTCCGAGATATTATGCCAATACACATTCTGACTAAATTTGGTGATGATTGGACAAAGGCTTCTAAATTTATTGAGCTGACAATACCAATTTTGGGTAATTTCTATAATTAAAGGGCAATAACTCTCGATTGACTAAAGCGATATGGCTAGTTATCGAACTTGTCCGAGATATTATCCCAACACACATTCTGACCAAATTTGGTGATGATTGGACAAAGGCTTCTAAAGTTATTGAGCTGACAACATACTGGAAGCCGCTCGCCCGTATGCCGCAGGTGAAACTATAATACGATCCGTTTTTTCAAAACGGGCGTATAAAAAGTGTGCTTATGGATTAAGAGGTCCAAGGGTTCAGGTCAGATCCCAAATATAGACAACGTTGAAAAACAGTGTGTTGCAAAAGAAGAAATTGCTCATAAACGAAAAGTTACACTTTGGCCACACTGTTTTCAACTATATACAATAATTAAACTTTCATTCATATAGATGTTTTATTTTTTTATTCAAATGTTTTCAAAGTCGTCTGCTGCAGATCTGTTGTATGTGGGAAAGGGTTAATTCTATTCAAGATTCTTACCTTCTGGGACTGGGTGGGGTTCCGGTTATATCTGGTTGTGTCCATTCTACTATACCTGTCAACAAATTTTACAATAAATTAGATAACTTAACACTTTCCCACTTGCAGACGTTTTATGATGCATTTCTCCTTTTGCCACAATGTTTTCAGGTGATTTGGGGTCTTGCTACATCTACATACAGATAAGACTGCATAGTCTCACCGGTCGTCAATTTCTATACATGTAATATATAGAGAATAACTAACTGCATGTTTTTGATATAGAATTTATGTCACAAGGGAAAAAAGGGGTAATTTGGTTAAAATCACGAAACCGTAGGTCGAGTGATTTTACACCAAATTACCCCTTTGTTCCCGAGTGACATAAATTCGATATCAAAAACATGCAGTTAGTTATTCTATTTATTATATATCTGGAATAAATCTCCCCTTTATTTTAAAAAAAACATATAAAAAAAAAATGACTTGGCCTTAGGCGTATGAATGTTACGTAACCAAATACTGGTGCTTCTATTTGGCGCCAAATGACTAGCGTTATGACGTCAAAACCGCTGACGTGACGTCATTTTCCTAGTATTCGGTCTCAGTTTTTTTTAAAATTCCTAGTATTAAACCCACTTTAAATTCCAAAGATGTTCCAAATCTAAAAAAAGTAGTTCCGGCAAAAATGATATCATCACTAGTGATGATATAAAAATCTAAAAGTGTTATCGTCACAGTGTTAGTTATCATTTTTTAAAAATTTATATTGATTTTATGTCATTTAAATTTCAATGCAAAATTTGGATAGGTATGTAATAAAACCCTAGATGTATCCCCTTACAATAATCATTAAGTGTTGTCCAACAAGTATATATCGAGGGCTTGGCGTGAAACTGTTGTAACTAAAATTGGTATTTTTTTTACCAAGGTTATTTACCTCGCCATAAAGTCTTTATAAGCGTTAAATCATTTTTCTTGGTAAACAATGGAAATTTAGGAGCCATTGCTCGTTCTGAGCAATGGCACCTAAATTTGCATTGTTTACAAAAGGGTCAAATCTGCCCCTAATCCAGGGTTTTCAAAATAGGGTTTGAGTTACAACCGTTTTACGCCAAACCCTCGATATGTTATCTTATGTTCTAACTGAATCCACAAGACCCCATTTACCTTAACCCTTTCCAACATAAAACAAATCTGCATTTGGACGACTTAGAAAACATCCAGCTCACACATATATGGTGAACCTTTATAAATGAAAGCTTAATCATTGAATATAGTTGAAAACGTTGCAAATGGATAAATTGCTCATTCAAAATCTCCTTTTGCCACAATGTTTAATAACGTTGTCTGCTGCAATGAATATTTCCTTACCAGATAGCAATTTTATTCATCTGCTGAAGACAACTTTATATAAAAAAAAAATTATGCTTGCTTTTTAATAGGATATAATCCATGGTTAATTCTCAATAACAAATTGTAAAACATGTATTGATTAAAAATAAAACATTAAACTCACTCATATCCAATACATGTAGATCACTGTATGATATAGGTGCATCCCATCCTCCAAATACAACCAGCTGATCGTCTATCAAGGTGGCTGAATGCCTACCAAAAATTAATCAATAATACATTTGAAAAGACTAAGAGCCTTTTTGTATATCTAGAACTATACTTTTACAATTTTTTTGGAGAAAATCTTAACATATGTTAAAACCGAAATAAATTAAAAAGCTGCATTCTGAAAAAAACATCTGTTAGACATTTGCGACCAGTGTAGAACCAGATCAGACTGCCATTGCAATGTTCCCTAATTAATGATGGAAGGTTTCAGGAAACCTGCATAAAGCAGTATCCATTTTGATCCTTAGCATGAATGCACAGGCAGGTGTTTTTTTTTATCACTTGTACATGTATTTAATATAAAGTTGTCCCTTTCCCACATATAAGACGCCCCTGTAGCAGACGACATTTATAATCATTGTGACAAAAGGAGAAATTGCTTGTAATGAGCAGTTTCTCTTTTTGCCACATTGATTTTCAATTTGTTCACTAAATAAAAATAATTTACAGCGATTTTCAATTTTTTGTCATGATGTTTTCAAAGGTGTCTGCTGGCTGCAGATTTGCTGTACGTTGGGAAGGGGGGGGTCAAGGTTGGTTTTGACAAAGCAAAGCTGAAATGTAAAATTTAGGCAGTGAATTGACTAATTCTGAATCAGATAACATGTTTCTCAATGTGTTCATCTCTATGTAATAAACACAGTTTCACTTATTTTAACCTCGAGGAGTCACCTGCTGCAGATTTGATATATCTGGAAAACGGTTCAAATGTCCTCTGCTTCAGAGAAAGGGATTAACACTGCTCCTGTAGAATATATAACTCTTTCCTACATGCAGAACACATTTAATGCATCTGCAGAAGATAACCAGATTGAACAGCTTTAAACCCCTTCCCTCATACGACAATTCTGCATCAGACGACTATGAACATATTTTGTCAAAACATAGAAAATCTCTATAATTGAATGGATAAACTATGACTTAAAGTGGAAAACATTGTGGCAAAAGGCGAAATTGCTTGTTTTCAGCAATTTCTTCTTTTTTCACTATGTTTTAAAAAAAGCCGTCTGCTGTGCAGAGGCATCAGAATCTATATGAGGGTTAACTTACCCTGATCGAGGTATAGGCTTTTCTCCTTTAACAATAGGTGTGTACCAACTCTCCATGACTGGACTAAAGATATGAATATCATTGCTGCAGCCATCTGGTTGGGGGTCAGGCCTTGAAAACACGCCCCCAAATATCCACAACTCGTGTCTGTACAAGGTGGCACTGTGATAGGCTCTTGTTGGCGCTTTACCATTAACCTGAAGAACAGAAACACTTACAACGTTAATTAACCTTTTCCCACATACAACAAATCTGCAACACATAACTTAAACACCAAGTAAAACAAGAAATGCCAACGCTCTATGTCTGGGGTTTTTTCTAAGTAAAAAAAGGGGCACTACTGAACAATTATCTAAGCCAGATTTATGCAACTTGGTAAATAAATGCATATTTTGTTCTCAAGAATATTTGTATCAAGTTTCATTTGAAAATGTTGAAGTTGTTTTTTAGTTAAAAATGAGGTTGAACAAAAATGCCAAGGAAGAACCTACAAAAAGATGCAGCTGCATAACTTCAAAAGTCAGCTTACTTTAACTAGCTGCCACTTCCATTCATCTAAATCTAGCATGTGAACATCATGGAACCAGCGAGTGTTCTTCGATCCACCAAACACGTAGATACAGCGGACAAGAGGATCATACGTGGCTGTGTGCCCCATTCTGTACTCGGGTTTTTGACTTTCTGTCTGTACAGAAAGAAGCTTCCATCTCCGTGTCTCTATCAATTAAAACAACATGACAAATTATAAGTCTTACTCACAGGGCCACAAAGACATATTTTGATGCATTTAAATGAGCATTTTCTCCTTTTGACACAATGTTTTCCCCTGTATCCATTTATCCATTTATGAATGTTCCATTTTTTTGTGTAGATGTTTTCCAAGTCCTTTGCTTCTTTTTTGTAGGCAAGGGTTAACCCCAACTTCATTTACAATTTAAGCTTTCGACACATATCCATCAGTAAGGGATCATCTAGCAAAATTTTATTTTGATAAAATATTGAAATCCACAACAATCATAGTTATCTTATTTCCTTAATTAGGTGCTGTTGATGCACCTTTTCTCTTACAACAGTTACAGCTCCGTTACAAAATGTTGCTTCCAAATTTCAAAAAAAATGTTTACAATGCAGACAAATCTAAAAAGAACATATGAGACTGTTCTTGCTAAAAAGTACAAGGAGGCATTTCAGAACAGTGTAGGTGCATGTAGATCAGCCTGTATATCTGCTCAGTTTTATTGGAATCTACACAAGTTAACGGAAGCTTCAAACAAACTTATTCAACTTCAAGTACATGTAATATGTAAACAGTGTAGATGTTGAGCAGAAAAATATGTAGATGCACAAACTGATCCCTAGATCTACTGTTCACAAAAGCCAACGATGGCCCTGCACTAGAGTTATGTAATGTGATTTGTAAGGCCAACTACCGTAAAAGCTTTACTGTAAGGCGCTCTCAACAATAAAACGCTCCCCCGACTTTGAGGTCTCAAATTTAGGGTTTAATGCTCAACAGATTTTTTAAAGATTTCATAATAGAAATAAGGCAAAACACCCTGGTTGCTATGTTTTTTTACCAATAAACGTGGCTTGAAGGAATCGTGTAGAGTCGACCAAGGAACATTTCTACAAAATGATTTGCAAATCAGTACGGTTCTTTCGGAGGGGAATATTTTTAAAGTTTTCACTATAGCCATAAAAGGCAAAATGACCCAGCCCCCTTGAGGCCATGGTTTCGGTCCAATCAACATGACTTGAAGGAATCTGATAGAGGGTCACCAAAGGAATATTTCCACAAAATTATTCGGAAATATGCCCATCAGTTTTGGAGTGGAAGAATTTTAGTTTTTTCTTTCGTTGCATGGAAACCAGAATTATGCATGGATAAAAAATAAAATAAAGGAATGATGATAAGGCCATTGAGAGTATGCTTGCTGTGATGTTTCATCCCGATAGACCCACTTGTTACAGTGGAGAAGATGTTGACAGATATCTGATAAAGGGCGATCACAATAAAAAGCTAAAAAGACAGATAAATCTGATATCTTACCGTTATCCAGGGACCAGATTCCATCCTTACAAAGTTGTTGTTTTTCACCTTGTCCACCAATCAATACAGATAAATTCTTGTTGACAAAACAAAAACTATGACCCCATCTTGGATCTGGCTTATCCGCTAAAATATATAATTATATATATTATTTAACACTTTTCATTAATAAAGACGATATTAAAAGCCTTAGAAGCAGATAGTTGTATATTAGTAGCAGAATCAGACCCATCCCCTGGCGGCTATAGTTTTCAACCAATCAACATGGCTTGAAGGAATCTAATAGAAGATCACCCTAGGAACATTTCTACAAAATTATTTGAAAATCGACCTGACACTTTCGGAGAAGTTTTTTTTAAGTTTTCAAAATAGCCACGCCCTCTGGCGGCCATGTTTTTCGACAAATCAACATGGCTTGAAGGAATCTGAATGAGGGTCTCCCAAGGAACATCTCTACAAAATTATTTGAAAATTGGCTATTTCGGAGATTTTTTAAGTTTTCACTATAGCCATATATTTATAAGGCAAAATAGCCCCATGTTTTTTGACCAATTAACTTGGCTGTAAGGAATCTGATAAAGAGTCACCCAAGGAACATTTCTTAAGATTTTTTAAGTTTACAGTATTATTATTTTTTCGGTTGCCATTGAAACCAGAATTTGCATGGATCCCAAAAATTTGAAGGAATTCAGGAGAGGACATTGAGGGGATGCTTCCTATGAAGTTCAATCATAATTGGCCAAGTGGTTAGGGAGGAGAAGTTGTTTGAAGCAAAAAGTTAACACGCGCACAATTCGCCATGACATAAGCTAGCCAGTGGAGCTAAAAATGGCCGGATAAGATTTTGTTTGTTTGTTTGGAGTTTAACGCCGCTTTCAACAGCTTTGGTCATATCACGGCGGTCAGTGCACCTACCCATGTTTTCCTGGCTTTCCCACACCAGTACTTACACAACATTCTTTCGAAGCCACTGACTACTTTCTCACATAGATCAGAGGTGAGAGGCAATGGAAAACATCGCGGCCGGATAAGAAGAGACATAGGGGCCATTACTCCAAAAATATGCATGCCTGGGTTATGAATAATGTGTACTGCACATCTTCTAACCATCTATTCACCAAGTTTTAAGTTGAGAAACTTTGGAAATAAAGTGAGAAAATGGTTGTACAAGAAAACTTAACAAGAGGGCCAAGATGACCCTAAATCGATCACCTGATTGATAGTAAATTAGTAGAAATATCTGGGAAAAAGATCAATGAGTGCAATTAGAACTTCAAGGAGTGAACACTTCTCAAGAAACAGCTTATAAGTAAAGGTCATTTATATCTTGAAATCTAACAAGAATTTCAATTAGAATTGAATTATAAAGTTTTTGTCATTTTGCACCTTTTTTGATCTGTTTTTAATATAAATCAATATGGCTTGAACAGTTTTTTTAGAGGGTCACTTAAGGATTCTTTCTACTGAATTATCTCGGAGTCTGATAAGCAGATTATGGAGGAAAAGGATTTAAAGTTTGGTCATTTTACTCATGTTCTGATGCTGCAGCAACCAAAGTTTTACATACGACGCCATGGTTTCAAACAATACAATACATTAACTGTAGTATTTGAGTTCATATTTACCTCTTCACCAATTATGATATCTTTAACAATAGTTACAAATCATGTCATAATTGCTTGTTCACTTTCAATAACAATCTTTTATTTCATCCTTGCTGTTGAGACCCAAAAAGTTGAGATTTATCTTTCCACTTCCTGTTGAAGACAACCCTTGCATAATACTCTGCCAAGTGTTACCTCCCTTAGACCATCAATCTAATAACCATTTGTCATTTGAAGCAAAAACTTAATTTTACTCCTTTTCTGATGCTGCTTGGTTGCTATGCCTTTCAACAAATCAATATGGCTTGACAAAGTATGTAGATGATCAATGAAAGAACATTTCTACAAAACTATCTTTAAATCAGACAAGCACTTTTATAAGGATGCTTTATTAAAGTATTGTCATTTTGCCCCTTTTTTGATGCCGCCTGACTGCCATGTTTTTCGACCAATCAGTATGGCTTGAACAATTTTTATAGAGTCACCCAAGGAACATTTCTACCAAATTATATTTGAATCTGACAGGCAGATTCGGAGGAGAAGATTTTTAAAGTTTGGACATTTTGTCCCCTTTCTGATGCCGCAGCAACCAAAGTTCTCAACGGAATTTAAATCTTTGAACAATTTTGAAAGAGGACCACCAAAGGAACATTCCTGTGATGTTTGGTAAAAATTGTTCTTGCGGTTCAGGAGGAGATGATGTTTAAAGCTAAAAGTTAACGCCGGACGACAGACGACGGACACAGAGTGATCAGAATAGCTCACCTTGAGCCTTTGGCTCTAGGTGATCTAAAAAGCTGACCAAAGGAATTATATATTCTTTGTATTGTTTCATTCTCCACATATTAGGGGTAAAATTTGAAGTGAATTTCTCAAACAGAACCAAGCAATGAACAAGCGTGACGGACACAAGATGGAGAGGTAATCCCTATTTTAAAGACAAGACGACACAAAAATATTTTACACAGTTAAGATAGATAAACTTCCATTATTACAGATGTGAATTTCATCTTCTCAGTGTCCAATCTAGGATTCGAAAATAAGGGGGGAATTTGATTTTATGAACAAATTGAGGCATTTTTTATTCCTTGTCTATGTCAAAATGTTCCCACATTCCATACAAATTTACGGGGAAATATTTAAAACAGTGTGAGAATTATCATGATCCCCCTCCTAGATTGGATACTGTTTTTTGCCTCAAAAATACTCAAAGCAGACAACTCTTAGAAATCTAAAAAAAGATGGTGTAAGGTAAAGAGTTAAGTTTAGTTAACTCTTTCCCTGATATAGACGCTTTCTGATGCCTCTGCAGCAGACGGCTTTTTGAAAACATGTCATAATGTCAAAAGAAGAAATTGCTCAAAACGAGCAATTTCTCCTTTTGCCACTATGTTTTCCACTTTCAGTCATAGGTTATGATGGACAATTATATAGGTTTTCTATTTTTTGACAAAATATGTTCAAAGTCGTCTGCTGCAGAATTGTCGTATGAGGGAAAGGGTTAACCTACAAGTGTTTTAGATAAGTGGTATATTTCACATTTCCGAAATCTTTATTTTTAAAATCGCCAGAGACCCTATAGATACTGTGGGTACTAAAGATACTAGAACTAAGTACAGTTTAAATGAGCACTAACTGTTTACCACTCACAACAAATCTGCAGCAGACGACTTTAAAAACATCTAATCTATCTATAACAAGAGGGCCATGATGGCCCTATATCGCTCACCTGATTAAGAACTTCAATAGTTTTCAAAGTTTTATACTCTATACATATAAGGAAAACAAGCAACCCTCCCTGGTGGCCAAGTTTTTCAACGGATCGGGTTTATTTGAACATCCTTGGTAGAAAGTCACCCAAGGAACATTTGTGCCAAATAATTTTTAAATCAGGCAGGTGCTTTTGGACAAGAAGATTTTTAAAGATATTACAATGCACATATTAGGAAAACAAGCCCCGCCCCTGGCGGCCAAGTTTTTCAATGGAACGGATTAATTTGAACAATCTTGGTAGAAGGTCCCCCAAGGAACATTTGTGCAAAATCATCTTTAAATCGGGCCAATACTTTTGGACAAGAAGATTTTTAAAGATTTTACAATGCAAACACATATAAGGACAAGCTCTGCCCCCTGGCGGCCATGTTTTTCAACGGATCGTAAATATTTGAACAGTCTTTGTAAAGGGTCCCCCAAGGAATATTTGTGCAAAATAATTTTCAAATCAGGCCAGTACTTTTGGACAAGAAGATTTTTAAAGTTTTAACAATGCACATATAAGGAAAACAAGCTCCGCCCCCTGGTGGCCATGTTTTTCAACGGATTGGAAATATTTGAACAATCTTGGTAAAGAGTGCCCCAAGGAACATTTGTGCAAAATAGTTTTTAAATCAGGCCAGTACTTTTGGACAAGAAGATTTTTAAAGTTTTAACAATGCACATATAAGGAAAACAAGCTCCGCCCCCTGGTGGCCATGTTTTTCAACGGATCGGTAATATATAAACAATCTTGGTAAAGGGTACCCCAAGGAACATTTGTGCTAAATAATTTTCAAATCAAGCCAGTACTTTTGGACAAGAAGATTTTTAAAGTTTTAACAATGCACATATAAGGAAAATAAGCTCCGCCCCCTGGCAGCCATGTTTTTCAAAGGATCGGAAATATTTGAACAATCTTGGTAGAGGGTACCCCAAGGAACATTTATACAAAGTAATTTTCATATCGGGCCAGTATTTTTGGACAAGAAGATTTTTTAAGATTTGGCAATTTTTCCCTTTTCTGATGCCGCAGCAACCAAAGTTCTACGTGGATTTGAATTCTTTGAACAACTTTGAAAGAGGACCACCTAAGGACCATTCCTGTGAAGTTATTTTAAAATCTGTCAATTGGTTTAGTAGGAGAAGTCATTTGTAGGAAATTGTTAACAGACACCGACGACGACGGACGGCGAGTGATCACAAAAGCTCACCTTGCACTTCGTGCTTAGGTGAGCTAAAAAGTCACAATAAATGACAGAACACATTTTTGATTAAGGTTGAAAACATTGTGGCAAAAGGAGAAATGGCTCATTATGAGCAATTTCTCCTTTTGCCACAATGTTTTCATCAAAAGTCCTCTGTTACAGAGGCATCAGAAAGTGTCTATATCATATGTGGGAAAGTGTTGTGAGAGATGAGATATTGAAGATCAAAGACTAGGTTACTACTGCTTTACCCATGCAGCAGCATCTTTGGAAAACATTGTTGCAAAAAGATTTCCTCATAATGAGAAACTTCTTAGGCTGAAATATTTTTCAATTGTTTTCAATAATTATACTTTCATTGATAGTAAGATTCCATAATTTCATCTCTGATTTTTCAAAGTCTGTTGCAGATTTGTTGTATGAGGAAAAGGTTGAATAAGGCTGTGCATGGGAAAGATCACAAGTTGGCTTTAGAGAAATTTATAGGTGTGATGGTTGGGAAGGGCTGTATAAAGTTTTCAATGCAATGCATCAAGTAGTTACTAAGGTATGGTCTCTTACTAATGTAACTTTAACCAGTAAAAAGAGGGCCATAACTTGCATAAAATTTAGGATAAAGTCAAATGGGAAACAGTTAAACCTTTATTCTATGTTAAAGCTTTAAGACATACACTTCTATAGCATACAACTTTAAGAAATAGTGTTGGAAAACTATTCCAGCACTTGTTAGTTACTGAGATATGTAATGTAGTTGCACGCAAAACTTTAACCTGAATTTCTTTGTAAAAAAAAAGACCATAACTTGCATAAAATGCAGGATAGAGTTATCTAACTCAATAACTACAAAAGTGTGATAGTTGGGTAGGAATGTATAAAGTTTCAATGCAATGCATCAAGTAAATACTGAGATATGGACTCTTAAATTTAGTTGCATGCAAAACTTTAACCAGAATTTCTACGAAAAACAAGAGGTCCATGAGGGCCTATGCTCTACTGGGATCGTTCTTTGGTCATTTTCAATCCAGAGCATGTATGTATGGTGAAGATCGGATAGTAAATGGAGGCTCTTTTGTGTTCACAAGCTGGTTTATAGCAATTTTGACAATTTCAAGGGCCATAATCCAGTCTGCATGGGCGGATCTGGCTGGTTTGCGAAAGGCACCGAGCTCTCATCAATATTTAACTACTATCTAAGTTTGGTGAAGATCAGATAGTAAATGGAGCCTTTATTGTGTTCACAAGCTCCATTATAGCAATTTTGACAATTTCAAGGGCAATAATCCAGTCTTGCATGGGCGGATCTGGCTGGTTTGCAAAAGGAACCGAGCTCTCATCAATATTTAACTATCTAAGTTTGGTGAAGATCGGATAGTAAATGGAGGCTCTATTGTGTTCACAAGCTGTATTATAGCAATTTTGACAATTTCAAGGGCCATAATCCAGTCTTGCATAGGCGGATCTAGCTGGTTTGCGAAAGGAACTGAGCTCTCATGGATATCTAACTACTGTATAAGTTTGATGGAGATACAATAAAAACTGAAGACTTCTTTGCGTTCACAAGCTGTATTATAGCAAATTTGTCTTGCATGGCCGGATCTGGCTGGTTTGCAAAAGGAACCAAGCTCTGATGGATACCTAACTACTGTTTAAGTTTGGTGAAGATCAGATAGTAAATGGAGCCGCTATTGTGTTCATAAGCTCTATTATAGCAATTTTGACAATTTCAAGGGCCATAATCCAGTCTTGCAACGGCGGATCTGGCTGGTTTGCGAACTGAATCAAAACTGAAGACTGTATCGCGTTAACAAGCAATTGTTTATGGACGCACGCACGACGGACACCACACCATGGCATTAGCTCTTCTGGCCTTTGGCAAGTAGAGCCAAAAAGGGCCATAACTTGCATAATATGCAGGATAGAGTTATCTTACTTGATAATCTACTTATGATAGTTGGGTAAGGTTTTAGAAAGATTCAATGCAAAACATGTAGTATTTAAGTACTTTCATGCACAACCTTAACCAAAGTGTGACGTGGACGCCAGGGAGAGCAGCTCAATAACTACAAAAGTGTGATAGTTGGGTAGGAATGTATAAAGTTTCAATGCAATGCATCAAGTAAATACTGAGATATGGACTCTTAAATTTAGTTGCATGCAAAACTTTAACCAGAATTTCTACGAAAAACAAGAGGTCCATGAGGGCCTATGCTCTACTGGGATCGTTCTTTGGTCATTTTCAATCCAGAGCATGTATGTATGGTGAAGATCGGATAGTAAATGGAGGCTCTTTTGTGTTCACAAGCTGGTTTATAGCAATTTTGACAATTTCAAGGGCCATAATCCAGTCTGCATGGGCGGATCTGGCTGGTTTGCGAAAGGCACCGAGCTCTCATCAATATTTAACTACTATCTAAGTTTGGTGAAGATCAGATAGTAAATGGAGCCTTTATTGTGTTCACAAGCTCCATTATAGCAATTTTGACAATTTCAAGGGCAATAATCCAGTCTTGCATGGGCGGATCTGGCTGGTTTGCAAAAGGAACCGAGCTCTCATCAATATTTAACTATCTAAGTTTGGTGAAGATCGGATAGTAAATGGAGGCTCTATTGTGTTCACAAGCTGTATTATAGCAATTTTGACAATTTCAAGGGCCATAATCCAGTCTTGCATAGGCGGATCTAGCTGGTTTGCGAAAGGAACTGAGCTCTCATGGATATCTAACTACTGTATAAGTTTGATGGAGATACAATAAAAACTGAAGACTTCTTTGCGTTCACAAGCTGTATTATAGCAAATTTGTCTTGCATGGCCGGATCTGGCTGGTTTGCAAAAGGAACCAAGCTCTGATGGATACCTAACTACTGTTTAAGTTTGGTGAAGATCAGATAGTAAATGGAGCCGCTATTGTGTTCATAAGCTCTATTATAGCAATTTTGACAATTTCAAGGGCCATAATCCAGTCTTGCAACGGCGGATCTGGCTGGTTTGCGAACTGAATCAAAACTGAAGACTGTATCGCGTTAACAAGCAATTGTTTATGGACGCACGCACGACGGACACCACACCATGGCATTAGCTCTTCTGGCCTTTGGCAAGTAGAGCCAAAAAGGGCCATAACTTGCATAATATGCAGGATAGAGTTATCTTACTTGATAATCTACTTATGATAGTTGGGTAAGGTTTTAGAAAGATTCAATGCAAAACATGTAGTATTTAAGTACTTTCATGCACAACCTTAACCAAAGTGTGACGTGGACGCCAGGGAGAGCAGTATAGCTCTCATATTCTTCGAATAGTCGAGCTAAAAATTGCTCATGATGAGCAATTTCTCCTTTTGCCAGAGATATTTCTCATTTTTTTCAAATGTTTTCGAAGTCGTCTGCTGCACATTCGCTGTATGTGGGAAAGAGTTAATAGGATTAGACCTAAGGGTTTATACCTCTGGTGGTGAGATCTTTACATGTGGCAATCTTCTCCTTACTGTTACTCTTGACCAGGTCATTTTTCATGCGCTGTATCAGGGAGTCTTTCAGAACAGTCACTCCTGTATTATCCTTCGTAACTATGTTTCTATCAAAATGTACATTTTCTTTATCACATTTCTCTTTAACACCCTTTACTACAGTTGAGGTAGGTGTATTATCATTTTCTTCATTTTCAGTTTTGGGTTTTTCACGTTTTCCTCTCTTTGGCTTATTTTCCGATTTGTTTTTTAAGTTTATATCAGGTTTCACACTTGGTGATTTGATCTCTTCCTCTTTTCGACTGTTTTTTCTCCCTTTTTTTGTATCTGTTTCTTCAGTTTTACCGTCTTTCCTTACCTTTTTTTCTTTCAATTCTTTTTCATTTACATCTGTTTTTAAATCTTTTTTAAGCTTATTTTCTAAACACTCTACTGTCCCATCTTTCTTCTTATTCCTTTCTGGACTATCAAATATTGGAGTTTGGCATTCTTTTGAATCGGATTTAATGTTTTCAGAAGCAGGGCTGTTTGTTTTTGTTGATCTGTTTACTTTTTGTTCTGCTTTTGGAGTCCTTACCCTGGTTCCAGGTTTAACTGGAACAGGTTTACTTGCTTCAGTTTTCTGTTTCTTAGTTGAAGGTCCACCAGCTGTTTTATCAGTTTTATTCAAACTGCTTCTCCTTTTATTTTTTCCTGATCTCTCTGGTGTGTTTTTATTTTCCTGAAGATAAAAAGTGTTTGAAGTAACACATGTGTCATCTGCTAAAAATAATCAGTAAGTTGTAACTGTAAGAAAAGGTCAAAGCATGACGGACAGCTATACAGGTGTCTACACACAACTTGGATGCCCGTCATCTGATCTGGGTAATCCACACAAGAATCTTGTTGTATCAAAACTAAGAGGAGATTCACATTATTGTAAAGTTTTCACTGAACCCTTCCCCGCATACAAAATATTTGCAGCAGACGACTTTGAAAACAATCTACAAACACATGGAAAATCTCTAAAAAGCGAAATAGTATCATTGAATTAAGTTGAAACCAAAGTGGCAAATGGAGAAATTGCTTATTATGAGTAATTTTCTTATTTTTCACAATGTTTTCAAAAGTCGTCTGAAAGAGGAAAATAGTTAAATAGTTTTCACAAAACAAGAGGGCCATGATGGCCCTATATCGCTCACCTGATTTAATAGAACTTCAATAGTTTTCAAAGTTTTTACTCTTTTTAGGCCAATACTTTTGGACAAGAAGATTTTTAAAGTTTTAACAATGCACATATAAGGAAAACAAGCTCCGCCCCCTGGTGGCCATGTTTTTCAACGGATCAAAAATATTTAAACAATTTTGGTAAATGAATGAATGAATGTATATTGTTTTATGGCGCATCGACAGCTAAGGTCATTTAGCGCACAATTAAATTAAATTATTCATGATCCCTGGGTAAACAAACCAGTACTAGGCTAGAAAATGTGCATTGCCCAAGGGCACTCCACCATGACCGTAGTGACGCGACTGGGGATTGAACCCGGGACACCCCCTGGGGGCCATGCTTTTCAACGGATCGGAAATATTTGAACAATCTTGGTAAAGGGTGCCCTAAGGAACATTTGTGCAAAATAATTTTCAAATTGGGCCATTACTTTTGGACGAGAAGATTTTTAAAGTTTTAACAATGCACATATAAGGAAAACAGGCTCCGCCCCCTGGTGGCCATGTTTTTCAATGGATTGGAAATATTTGAACAATCTTGGTAAAGAGTGTCCCAAGGAACATTTGTGCAAAATAATTTTCAAATCGGGCCAGTACTTTTGGACAAGAAGATTTTTAAAGTTTTAACAATGCACATATAAGGAAAATAAGCTGCGCCCCCTGGCGGCCATGTTTTTCAACGGATCGGAAATATTTGAACAATCTTGGTAGAGGGTACCCCAAGGAACATTTGTGCAAAATAATTTTTAAATCGGGCCAGTACTTTTGGACAAGAAGATTTTTTAAGATTTGGCAATTTTCCCTTTTCTGATGCCGCAGCAACCAAAGTTCTACTTGGAATTAATTTCTTTAAACAACTTTAAAAGAGGACTACCTAAGGACCATTCCTGTGAAGTTATTTTGAAATCTGTTCATTGGTAGGAGAAGTCATTTGTAGGAAATTGTTAACAGACGCCGCTGACAACGACGGACGCCGGATGATCACAAAAGCTCACCTTGCACTTCGTGCTTAGGTGAGCTAAAAAGAGTAATAAATTCATTTTAGTAGCGTGTATGAGACAAGTATAGCTTAAGGTGTAGCTTCTTATACTTCCTTATTGTCTTATTTAACCCTTTCACACGTATAAATAGCAAATCTGCAGCAGACAACTTTGAAACCATGTACATGTAGACAGAATTATGGAGAACTCTACAAAACATTCTTCCTAGACAATTAACTTCCTTCCCTCATACAACAAATCTGCAGCAGACGTCTCTGAAAACATCTTTGAAAAATTATAAACAAGAGTACCGCAAACGGTACATAATACGCCCGTCAGGAACTTCTTTGTAACTCAAGCAGAAATTGACAAATATTCTAAGTCAAAAAGAGGCATAACTCATTAAACAAGAGCACCGCGTACGGCACAGACGCTTGACTGATAGGGAGGAAAAAAAATAAAAAAAATGTGCTAAACAAAAAACCTTAACCGGACGCCCACGCCGCCGCCGACGACGCCAGGGTCATGACAATAGCTCTCGTTTTTTTCAAAAGTCGAGCTAAAAATTTACGAAATTCGAGGAAATGTGAACTTGATCTGTGACACTTGATTACAAAGCCATATACATAATTTCAGATCAATACATCAAAGCAACTAGAAAAAAAGTGCGGAAAACAAATATTCCAAGTCCAAAAAGGAGCATAACTCATTCAAAAATTGACGAAATCCCAGGAAATATTAACTTGATCTGTGACACATCACTACAAAATTTCAGCTCAATAGCTCAAAGTATGTAAGAAAAAAGTGCGGAAAACCCGAACGGACGGACGGCCATGACCATACCATAATACATACCGTTTTTAAGAAACGGTCATATAACAAGAGCTGTCGGAGGACAGCGCGCTCGACTATTTCAGCGCTTATTTAAGTTACTGAGATAATGGACTCTAATGTAGTTGCATGCAAAACATTAACCACAATTTCTTAAAGGGTGATAATTTGCATTATATGCAGGATAGAGTTATTTAACTTGACTATTTTGATAGGTGTGATGGTTGGGAAGGGTTATATAACGTTTCAATGGAATGCATCAAGTAGTTACTAAGATATTGACTCTTAATGTAGTTGCACGCAAACCTTTAACTATAATTTCTAAGTAAAAAAAAGGGCAACAATTTGCACCATATGCAGGATAGAGTTATCTTAATTGGTTGTGTATCTAGTTGTGAAAGGTTGTATAAAGTTTCAATACAACGCTTTAAGTTAAAAAAGGACCATTACTTGCATAAAATGCAGGATAGAGTTATCTAACTTGATAAGCTACATAGGTGTGATAATTTGGTAGGGTTGTAGAAAGTTTCAATGCAATACATGTAGTATTTAAGTACTTGCATGCAAAACCTTAACCAAAGTGTGACGTGGACGCTGACGCCAGGGTGAGTAGTATAGCTCTCATATTCTTCGAATAGTCGAGCTAAAAATCAAATGAAAGAATAATAAATTATCAAAGCATTTTAGTAAAACTAAAAGGAAAACCTGCTCATCAAGAGCAATTTCTCCTTTTGTCACAGTGTTTGCAGAGGTTTCAGCATGTGGGAAAGGTTTTTCCTCATTTGCTCAAAAAGGAATGATTGGCTATTGATGTATACTATTGATGTATAGGTAGACTACATAATATACAATTTCATGATATGAGCTGTCCCGCAAGAAAACCAACATTATGGACTCTGCCTAAAGCATCGACACGGTGAGCCTCCTGTGGATTTTCTATTCCAGGAGACATTACTCTATACCTCTAGCCCTCTGAGACGGAATGTAATGGCCCAGATTAGCCTGCGCAAACTGATCTTGGTCAACACATTACACAGAGTCCTAACGTTGGTTTTCTCGTGGAACAGGCTTATATGTACCTCTAATTTTTCATTTGTTTCTGTTTTCTTTAAAACCTCCCCTACAGATTCAACCATGTTCTCTAGTAATGGGGGTCCTTCATTTTTCTCCAACACAAGTTTTGCCAGGCCATTCTCTTTTTCGGAGGCCATCGAGTCTGGAATGATCGTCTTGCTATCCTGCTTCCACATCAGACAGCTGAAAAGAAATTTATTCAACCCTTTCTCTCATATAAACGAACCAGAATGTGGTGTCCGGAATTTTCTGTTACATCACAGTCATGATTTATTCTCCTTTATTTGAAGAAATATGTGTTATATAGTTTAACAGCATATCATAAACTGTTAGAAACAACTGAAACTATTAAATAAAATTTTATTGACTTTTGAAAGAACTGTTAATTTCATTTAATTTATACTTTTCTTGAGCATTTTCAAAGTGTCCTTCCCGACAAAGGCATTGGAGGGGTTTTGAAAAGCAAAACAAACTGTTTTTCTTTTATTCAAAATCAGCAAACTTATATGTGTGAAATAATAATGTAACAAATTATTTGTACATATAACTTTAATAGAGCGACGTAAATACGATTTTGATTCAAAGTAAAATCTTGGAAATCGTCATAACGAATGTGTCCACCCAGTTACATCACGTCTAAATAGCATCAAAACTCGAAACATGGAACGATAACATTCCAATCACGTGATCACCACAGTTCTTTGTTAGTGTCGTAATCTTGTTCTGTGACAGATATATTTTATTTGACACGGAATCAAAATATTGTTTATCAAAATGCTGTCTTTTTTGTTACGTCCAATTATCTTGTTATAATTAACAAATGCTTCGTGTATGACCTAGGAGGAAACGTAATATTGGATGTTCTATTTGCAACATTAACTATCGCAGCAATAGCGGACAGTTACAGAAGTTTTAGGACTTCTGAAATTTTGTTATATCCACCAAGCCAATTTAGGTCATCAATGGTTGCTTATAATGTATCTAAATGTGTGGTTGCTATTTATTTCTTTATTTAAATTGTCTAGAGATGTTTCATGTTTGTGAACTTAATTAATACACTACGAAAAATTAGTTATGAATTTTTTCTCTTTTGACTTTTGCCCCATGTGGTTCTAAGTCATGCCTGAATAGCACAAGAATTGGGACCACTGCCCACCACTTGCATGATCGTAAGAGGCGACTGATAGGGTCTAACATGAATTTGGAGTCCCTGCATCTCTTGATTCTCTAGCAGGTGTTGAGTTTCTGGATCCATACCCCATATTTTTTATCTAGATGTACATGAGATGTGGATCCAGCCACTTTTCTCCTGTCATGGCGTCATATAACCTATATTGTGTTGCGGTGCCGTAAAACCAAACTAAATCTCTTTACTTTTTCGTTGACTTTCCTGGAAAGCATATTCTACATCAATAATCACTGTGCTTACATGATAAAGTTATTTGCATGATTATTATATTTTCATTTAAATGGAGAATAACTTATACTGAACATGTTTTGCTTTTATGTGATTTGTTCATTTTTGTCTAAGGTGTACTGTTACACACCGATATGAAGTGCTGTCTTTTTGGTGTCTTGTTACACAATTGGTGTCCAGTTAGATTATTTTGTGTCCTGTTACACCATTCTTCATCTAGTTGTATACTTTTAACCCTTTCCCTCATACGACAATTCTGCAGCAGACAACTTTGACCATATTTTGTCAAAACATAGGAAATCTCTATAATTGAATGGATAACCTATGACAAAAAGTGGCAAGCATCGTGGCAAAAGGAGAAATTGCACGTTTTGTGCAATTTCTTCTTTTGTCACTATGTTTTCAAAAATCTGTCTGCTGCAGAGGCGTCAGAAAGCGTCTATATGAAGGAAAGGGTTAAATCTTTTACTAAATAAACCTTTTATTTTTGAAATAATTTCAAATAAAGATGGTGAAAATGTAAAATAGTTCTAAAAAAGTTTAACCAGGCAAGAGCTTCATAAAAATAATTTATAATGTGGTGTCCTGTGTTACTAACAAAACAACTTAAAACCCACACTTCTATTTATTTAAAGCTAAAAACTATTTTGTCATTTAGAATATCTCAGCTTTAGATATTGTTCTTACAAAAGTCAAATATTACAAAAGAGGACACCTCAGTCTTTGTGATGTAACACAAAATCCGGACAACATATTATGACTCAGACGCTTTCTGATGCCTCTGCAGCATACAGCTCTTTGAAAACAGTGACAAAAGAAAAATTACTCAAATTGAGCAATTTCTCCTTTTGCCACAATGTTTTCCACTTTTAATCATAGAATAAATCCATTCAATTATAGAGATTTTCTATTATTGGACAAAACATGTTCAAATTCGTCTGCTGCAGAATTGTCGTATGCAATTGGAATTTGCTCAAAATGTTTTCTAAAGTTGTCTTCTGCAGATGCATAAAAATATCTCTGTGCAAAAAGGGTCACAACACTGATGATTGTGGAGTTTATGTATTGAATTGTGTTAACAGTTTCCAACTTAACTACAGTTATATCACAGCAACAGTTCATTTTTTATTCATGATCCCTGTATGACTTACTGCAAAATCAACTAGAAATATCACTGAAGGTGATGAATACCCCCAGCTGGTACCTGACAATATACATATGTATGAGAAATTCAAGGGTCCATAACTCATTTAAAAACAATTCCAGTGCAACACGCCGACAATATGCACAACTAGGCTTGGTATCAATCATTCTTGTGAAGTTGTATTGAATTCTGACCAAGGGTTGCTGAGAAAGTGTTCACAAGAAATGTCCATAGACCAACGGACCGACAAACCAACTAGGCCTAAAACCAACCGACCCACAAGCGTGACTCCTATATAGCCCCCATATACTATGTATCTGGGGGTATAATAAGCTAGCAATTATATTGCCAATTGAGATTCATGAACGTGGCCCGCCAAATAAAATCCTGTAGGCTACTCAATCTACCGTAGATTCCAGGACTATTACCGATGTCCTATATAAATATCAGGGCCAAAATATGGGACATTTTTCATGTACTAAACCTTTTAACACATACAACAAACCTGACAAAGGCCACTTTAAATACATATAGACAAACATATCGACATTTTCTAAATAAAAAAAGAATTATGGGAAAAAATTAAAATGATTGTGTCAAAAGGAAAGATTCCTCATTATGACTAGAAAATAATGTGCATTTCAGAGGTGTCAGAAAGTTCCTTATCCATAGCCTCAAACCCCATATATTGGCAGGTACTTAACCCTTTCCTGAATACATCGAATCTGCAGCAAACAACTTTGAAAACATCTACTCAAGATATGAAAATATCTAGAAATGAAGGTTTACCAACTGAACAAATATGAAAACATTGTGTCCAGGGCCTTTTTTCCAGAAATTAGACATATAACATGTGGCTATATAAATAGTCCTTTTTACAATAACTTAATACTTTTGGTTTATATAATGAAATTAAACAATCATATTACCTTAAACAAGACAAATATATCATATTCCACTTCACTGCACTTAAATTTTTTTTTTTAGATATTTGGAAATATGTTTTTCTAATTGGGAAAAAAAAAATGTTTTTCCAATTGGGAAGACACCGTTTAACGGCGTCACTTATATAAGGTAAAAAGGCCCTAGTGTCAAAAGGAGAAATTGTTTGTTTTGACTGCTGTATTATAGCAATTTTGACAATTTCAAGGGCCATAATCCAGCCATGCATGGGTAGATCTGGCCGTTTTTTAGAAATGAACCAAACTCTCATGGATATCTAACTACTGTATAAGTTTGATTGAGATACAATCAAAAACTAGAAAGGTTGTTTTTATGAAAAAACATATGTCTCCCCATTGCAGTTTGTCAATGACTATTAAAATATTGAACAAGGGGAGATAACTTTGCAACGAAGTAGCCCAGAGTTATAATTCTTGCAAGGTGCACAACTTCACATTGCCATCTGTCTATATTCCAAGTTTCAATAAATTCCTTTAAGTACTTTCTTAGTTCTGCTCTGGAGAAAGTTTACACTATTAAAATATTGAACAAGGGGAGATAAATCATAATTATTGCAAGGTGCACAACTTCACATTGCCATCTATCTATATTCCAAGTTTCAATAAATTCCTTCAAGTAGTTTCTGAGTTCTGCTCTGGACAAAGTTTTCACAATTAAAATATTGAACAAGGGGGAGATAACTCATAATTATTGCAAGGTGCACAACTTCACATTGCCATCTATCTATGTTCCAAGTTTCAATAAATTCCTTCAAGTAGTTTCTGAGTTCTGCTCTGGACAAAGTTTACACTATTAAAATATTGAACAAGGGCAGATAACTTTGCAACAAAGTGGCCCAGAGTTATAATTCTTGCATGTTGTACAACTTCACATTGCCATCTATCTATATTCCAAGTTTCAATAAATTCCTTCAAGTAGTTTCTGAGTTCTGCTCTGGACAAAGTTTTCACAATTAAAATATTGAACAAGGGGGAGATAACTCATAATTATTGCAAGGTGCACAACTTCACATTGCCATCTATCTATGTTCCAAGTTTCAATAAATTCCTTCAAGTAGTTTCTGAGTTCTGCTCTGGACAAAGTTTACACTATTAAAATATTGAACAAGGGGAGATAACTTTGCAACAAAGTGGCCCAGAGTTATAATTCTTGCATGTTGTACAACTTCACATTGCCATCTATCTATATTCCAAGTTTCAATAAATTCCTTCAAGTAGTTTCTGAGTTCTGCTCTGGACAAAGTTTTCACAATTAAAATATTGAACAAGGGGGAGATAACTCATAATTATTGCAAGGTGCACAACTTCACATTGCCATCTATCTATGTTCCAAGTTTCAATAAATTCCTTCAAGTAGTTTCTGAGTTCTGCTCTGGACAAAGTTTACACTATTAAAATATTGAACAAGGGCAGATAACTTTGCAACAAAGTGGCCCAGAGTTATAATTCTTGCAAGGTGCACAACTTCACATTGCCATCTATCTATGTTCCAAGTTTCAATCAATTACTTCAAGTAGTTTCCGAGTTCTGCTCTGGACAAACAAAAGTTAAGAAGAAGAAGAATAATAACAAGTACTGATTGTGATTGCAAGCAAGTCACATATATCCCCAAAACCGGCAAATTGTCGCCACGGGATAAAATTTCGATACCGGGAATGAACTCGACACACCTATATTTACTTGAAAACCAAATTTCATCGAAATCAGAGCATTTTTAGTTTTCGGGCGGCCATTTTGAAAGTGGCGGGCGACAATAAAATTTCAGATACTTGAAAAGTAAATTTCATCAAAATCGAATAAGTTTTAAGTTTTGGCGGCCATTTTTAATAAAAAATGGCCGCCGCGGGGATAAATTTTCGATACCAAAAATGAACTCGCCAGAACTATATCTACTTGAAAACCAAATTTCATCGAAATCGGAGCATTTTAAAGTTTTAGCGGCCATTTTGAATAAAAAATGGCGACCGCGGGATAAAATTTCAATAACGGAAATGAACTCGCCACACCTATATCTACTTTAAAACCATATTTCATCAAAATCAGAGAAGTTTTAAGTTTTGGCGGCCATTTTGAATAAAAAATGGCCGCCACGGGGGATAAATTTTCGATACCGAAAATGAACTCGCCACAACTATATCTACTTGAAAACCAAATTTCATCAAAATCGGAGCATTTTTAAGTTTTGGCGGCCATTTTGAATAAAAAAATGGCCACCGCGGGATAAAATTTCAATATCGGAAATGAACTCGCCACACCTATATCTACTTGAAAACCAAATTTCATCGAAATCGGAGCATTTTTATGTTTTGGCGGCCATTTTGAATGAAAAATGGCCGACGCGGGATAAAATTTCGATTCCGGATATGAAGTCGCCACATGAAAATCTATTTTTTAAATCAAATTGCGATGAAATCAGACAACATTTTAAGTTTCACGCCTTTTTGGCGGCCATATTGAAAGCCGCACGCAAGAATAAAATTTCGATACCGGATTCGAACTCGCAACATCTATATCTACCTTTAAACCAAATTTCATCGAAATCGGAGCACTTTGCGTTTTTTTTTAGGTTTCGCCCCGTCGGCTGCCATTTTGAAATGGCGACCATTTTAAAAATTCTGAAACACACATGCACATCTGCGAGTGGTGGCCTATGTTTGTGCAAAGTTTCATTAAGATCCGTTGAAGCATCTCCGAGAAAAACTCCGGACAAAGGTAAATGGAAAGAAAAATAAGAAAAAAAATAATAATAACAAGTAATACTGTGTTAGCTAAAGCAAAAACAAAAAGTCACCCACTGCCATTTGTTTTGAAACGGTGGCCATTTTAAAACTTAAATTCAAGGGAAACTTGAATTCAAAAAATGACGGCCATTTTGAAAAAAAATAAGTTGGATGCACCCCTTTGAGTGAGTATCTATTCATGTGTGAAGTTTGATAGAGATCGGACCATCGAAACATAAAAATCAAGAAATGGTGGCCATTTTGAAAAAAAAAAAAAATGGGTGCACCACTTTGAGTGAGTATCTATGCGTGTGTGAAGTTTGATAGAGATCACACCATCGATGTCTGAGAAATCGCGAGGAAACTTGAAATCACGAATTGGTGGCCATTTTGAAAAAAAAAAATGTTGGATGCACCCCTTTGAGTGAGTATCTATTCATGTGTGAAGTTTGATAGAGATCGGACCATCAAAACTTAAAATCTAGAAATGGCGGCCATTTTGAAAAAAAAAAAAGCTAGATGCACCACTTTGAGTGAGTATCTATGTATGTGTGAAGTTTGATAGAGATCGCACCATCGATGTCCGAGAAAACTGGCGGACAAGTTCAGGACTAAGAAAAAACAAAAAAATAATAATAACAAGTAATACTGTGTTAGCTAAAGCAAAAACAAAAAGTCACCCACTGCCATTTGTTTTGAAACGGTGGCCATTTTAAAACTTAAATTCAAGGAAAACTTGAATTCAAGAAACGGCGGCCATTTTGAAAAAAAAAAAAGTTGGGTACACCACTTTGAGTGAGTATCTATGTGTGTGTGAAGTTTGATAGAGATCGCACCATCGATGTCTG
This sequence comes from Serripes groenlandicus, assembly GCA_031761405.1. Taxonomy (NCBI): domain Eukaryota; kingdom Metazoa; phylum Mollusca; class Bivalvia; order Cardiida; family Cardiidae; genus Serripes; species Serripes groenlandicus. Next base: position 65,160,372 of record JASEVX010000001.1, read on the forward strand.
AGAAATCGCGCGGAAACTTGAAATCACGAAATGGTGGCCATTTTGAAACGGCGGCCATTTTGAAAAAAAAAAAAATTGGATGCACCCCTTTGAGTGAGTATCTATTCATGTGTGAAGTTTTATAGAGATCGGACCATCAAAACTTAAAATCTAGAAATGGCGGCCATTTTGAAAAAAAAAAGAAGCTAGATGCACCACTTTGAGTGCATATCTATGTATGTGTGAAGTTTGATAGAGATCGCACCATCGATGTCCGAGAAAACTGGCGGACAAGTTCAGGACTAAGAAAAAACAAAAAAATAATAATAAGAAGTATAAGAAACTGAACAAAAACAATAAGTCCCCAAAACTCCGTTTGGGTGACTTAATAAGAAGTATAAGAAACAGAGCAAAAACAATAAGTCCCCAAAACTCCGTTTGGGTGACTTAATAACAAGTAATACTGTGTTAGCTAAAGCAAAAACAAAAAGTCACCCACTGCCATTTGTTTTGAAACGGTGGCCATTTTAAAACTTAAATTCAAGGAAAACTTGAATTCAAGAAATGGCGGCCATTTTGAGAAAAAAAAAAGTTGGATGCACCCCTTTGAGTGTGTATCTATTCATGTGTGAAGTTTGATAGAGATCGCACCATCGAAACATAAAATCAAGAAATGGTGGCCATTTTAAAACGGCGGCCATTTTGAAAAAAAAAAAAGTTGGGTGCACCACTTTGAGTGAGTATCTATGTGTGTGTGAAGTTTGATAGAGATCGCACCATCGATGTCTGAGAAATCGCGCGGAAACTTGAAATCACGAAATGGTGGCCATTTTGAAACGGCGGCCATTTTGAAAAAAAAAAAGTTGGATGCACCCCTTTGAGTGAGTATCTATTCATGTGTGAAGTTTGAAACTTATATTCAAGGGAAACTTGAATTCAAGAAATGACGGCCATTTTGAAACTTATATTCAAGTGAAACTTGAATTCAAGAAATGGCAGCCATTTTGAGGAAAAAAAAATGTTGGATGCACCCCTTTCTTTGAGTGTGTATCTATTCATGTGTGAAGTTTGATAGAGATCGCACCTTCGAAACATAAAATCAAGAAATGGTGGCCATTTTGAAAAAAAAAAAAGTTGGGTGCACCACTTTGAGTGAGTATCTATGTGTGTGTGAAGTTTGATAGAGATCGCACCATCGATGTCTGAGAAATCGCGCAGAAACTTGAAATCACGAAATGGTGGCCATTTTGAAACGGCGGCCATTTTGAAAAAAAAAAAAGTTGGATGCACCCCTTTGAGTGAGTATCTATTCATGTGTGAAGTTTTATAGAGATCGGACCATCAAAACTTAAAATCTAGAAATGGCGGCCATTTTGAAAAAAAAAAAAGCTAGATGCACCACTTTGAGTGCGTATCTATGTATGTGTGAAGTTTGATAGAGATCGCACCATCGATGACCGAGAAAACTGGCGGACAAGTTCAGGACTAAGAAAAAACAAAAAAATAATAATAAGAAACTGAGCAAAAACAATAAGTCCCCAAAACTCCGTTTGGGTGACTTAATAACAAGTAATACTGTGTTAGCTAAAGCAAAAACAAAAAGTCACCCACTGCCATTTGTTTTGAAACGGTGGCCATTTTAAAACTTAAATTCAAGGGAAACTTGAATTAAGAAATGACGGCCATTTTGAAAAAAAATAAGTTGGATGCACCCCTTTGAGTGAGTATCTATTCATGTGTGAAGTTTGATAGAGATCGCACCATCGAAACATAAAATCAAGAAATGGTGGCCATTTTAAAACGGCGGCCATTTTGAAAAAAAAAAAGTTGGGTGCACCACTTTGAGTGAGTATCTATGTGTGTGTGAAGTTTGATAGAGATCGCACCATCGATGTCTGAGAAATCGCGCAGAAACTATCGCACCATCGAAACATAAAATCAAGAAATGGTGGCCATTTTGAAAAAAAAAAAAGTTGGGTGCACCACTTTGAGTGAGTATCTATGTGTGTGTGAAGTTTGATAGAGATCGCACCATCGATGTCTGAGAAATCGCGCAGAAACTTGAAATCACGAAATGGTGGCCATTTTGAAACGGCGGCCATTTTGAAAAAAAAAAAAGTTGGATGCACCTCTTTGAGTGAGTATCTATTCATGTGTGAAGTTTTATAGAGATCGGACCATCAAAACTTAAAATCTAGAAATGGCGGCCATTTTGAAAAAAAAAAAAGCTAGATGCACCACTTTGAGTGCGTATCTATGTATGTGTGAAGTTTGATAGAGATCGCACCATCGATGTCCGAGAAAACTGGCGGACAAGTTCAGGACTAAGAAAAAACAAAAAAATAATAATAAGAAACTGAACAAAAACAATAAGTCCCCCAAACTCCGTTTGGGTGACTTAATAATAATAATAATAAGAAACGGTGCAAAAACAATATATCCCCAAACTCTGTTTTGGGGATATAATAATAAGAAGAATAAGAATAACTACAAATACAGCATGTCCCCCCTTTCGGAGAAGGGGAGACATAATAAGGACTGTATCATGTTAACAAGCCCTATTATAGCAATTTTGAAAATTTCAAGGGCCATAATTCAGTCAAGCATGGGGCGGATCTGGCTTGTTTTCGAAAGGAATCAAGCTCTCATGGATATCTAACTACTGTATAAGTTTGGTTGAGATACAATAAAAAATAAAGACTGTATCATGTTAACAAGCTCTATTATAGCAATTTTGCCCATTTCAAGGGCCATAATCCAGTCATGCATGACATGGGCAGATCTGGCTGGTCATGGATATCTAACTACTGTATAAGTTTGGTTGAGATACAATCAAAAGTGAAGACTATCGTGTTAACAAGCTCTTTTATAGCAATTTTGACCATTTCAAGGGCCATAATCCAGTCATGCATGGTCGGATCTGTGGCTGGTTTTCAAAAGGAACGAGCTCTCATGGATATCTAACTACTGTATAAGTTTGGTTGAGATACAATCAAAAGTGAAGACTGTATCGTGTTAACAAGCTCTTTTATAGCAATTTTGACCATTATAAGGGCCATAATCCAGTCATGCATGGGCGGATCTGTGGCTGGTTTTCGAAAGGAACCGAGCTCTCATGGATATCTAACTACTGTATAAGTTTGGTTGAGATACGATCAAAAGTGAAGACTGTATCCAGGGCCTTATTTCCTTCTATAATAGAGGCCGATCTTCGGTGGCTTCCCAATTGCAAAAAGTATCTTTTTTTCCCAATTGGAAAAAAATATTTCCCAAAATCTAAAAAAAAAAAATTTTTTTTTTTTTTTTTTAAGTGAAGTGAAGTGGAATACACTATTAACAGATATATTTGTCTTGTTTAAGGTAATATGATTGTTTAATTGCATTATATAAACCAAAAGTCTTAAGTTATTGTAAAAAGGACTACCGGTATTTATATAGCCACATGTTATATGTCTAATTTTTCCCAATTTGGCAAAAAATCGCGCTAAAATTTCCCAAAATGAAAGGCTAAGGCCTCTTCCCAATTTCTGGAAAAAAGGCCCTGGTATCGTGTTAACAAGAAATTGTTTACGGACGCACGCACGACGGACGAATCGCCACAACATAAGCCCTTCTGGCCTTTGGCCAGTAGAGCTAAAAATGGGGGAAAATTCTAAACTAGTATAATGTGCAAGTTTAACTTTTATCATTACAAGGCCACCTCTCTATTTTTCATGTTCTTCAATCTTGATTGTCATAATCCAGTTCACTCAAACTATACCACTGTCAAGGGTCGAATTTAGCAAGATTTTCTACTTGCATTTTTTCGAAAGTGCTATTTTTGTTGCTTGCTTAATTAGAAATCTGCTGATACTGTCAGATATATAGCATAGTCTAGAAGCTGTGTTTCAATCTCTGAGTATGGGATCTTTTCTGTCTTAGTCCAGACAACAACCATCTTGTCACAGCAGGTTTTGGGTCATATTCTCTAAGGGCAACATCAGCAACTTTAATTCTCATCAAAATATCAAGTAATTCAGCACCAAGCCTACACCTCCAGTCAAATTTTATTCTGTTCATTGTGGAAAAAGCTTTCTCAGAATGCATAAGCCAAATAACACACAGATCCAACCCCCGAATAATACAGGTCCATTGTGTTCTGGTGTAGATTGCATTGATAAATGAGATTTAAGCTATTTTTTTCGGAGGGGAATTTATATTTTTAGGGGAAAAACTATGCTTATTTTACGAGGGGAAGGGGCCGTTAAACGGCCCCTTTTATATAAGGTAAAAAAAACCTGTTGAGCAATATCTCCTTTTTGTCACATTGTTTTCAAAAGTTGACTGCTGCAGATGCGTCAAAATGTGTCTACAGGTGAGAAAGGATTAAAATACTAGCCCGAGACAACTCATCTGAGCATGGTTCCACCAAAACAGGTTTTCACTCCTTCCCACATTATTATAAATCTGCAACAGATGACGTTGAAATATCCTGCCAATGATGGGCAATGTTGGTGGAAAAGGTTAAAATGAGAGAAGCAAAAAATCCTTATCCAGGCCTCTAAATAAATATGAACCTATTTTTTTAACAAGAGGGCCATGATGGCCCTGGATCGCTCACCTTAATTATAAAATGTACTGCAATGCAAAACACATCAAGACAATTATTCTGAATGCAACCTCCACAGTGTTAACAATATTTTCCTTCGTTTGGCCTAGTGATCTATATTTTTTTTACCTGATATGACCCATATTCCAACATGGACTAGATATCATCAAGACAACATTCTGACAAATGTTCAACTTGCTCAAAGTAAAAATGCGGCCTCCGGAGTTTGAACAATATTTTCCTTTATTGACCTAGTTTCTGATCGAATATGACCCATATTCGAACTTGACCTAGATATAATTCAGACAAACATTCTGACCAAATTTCAAGCTGCTGAAGCAAAAAATGCGGCATCCAAAGTGTTCACAAGATTTTCCTTCCATTTGATCTAGTGACCTAGTTTTTGAACCAGCATGACCCATATTCGAACTTGGCCTACATATCATCAAGAAAAACATTCTGATAAAGTTTTATCATGCTGAAATTTAAAATGCAGTATCCAGAGTGTTAGCAAGCTTACCCTTCAATTTGGCCTAGTGACCTAGTTTTTAACCCGGCATGACCCATATCCGAAGTTGGCCTAGATATCATTTAGACAAACATTCTGACCAAATTTCAAGCCGCTGAAGCAAAACATGCGGTTTCTACAGAGTTAACAAGATTTTCCCTCAATTTGGCCTAGTGACCTAGTTTCTGACCCAATATGACCCATATTTGAACTTGACCTAGATATCTTTAAGACAAACATTCTGACCAAATTTCAAGCTGCTGAAGCAAAAAATGTGGCATCAGAAGTGTTAACAAGATTTTCCTTCAATTTGACCTAGTGACCTAGTTTTTGACCCGGCATAACCCATATTCGAACTTGACCTAAATATTTTTAAGACAAACATTTTGACAAAATTTCAAACTGCTGAAGCAAAAATTGCGGCCTCTGGAGTGTTAACGAGATTTTCCTTCAATTTGACCTAGTGACCTACTTTTTGACCCGACGTGACCCATGTTCGAACTTGACCTTCATATCATCAAGACAAACATTCTGATAGAGTTTCAACATGCTCAAGTTGAAAATGTGGCCTCCAGAGTGTTAACAAGATTTCCCTTCAATTCGACCTAGTGACCTAGTTTTTGACCTCATATGGCCCGGTTTCGAACTTGTCCAAGATTTTATGGAGATGAACGTTCTGATAAACTTTCATGAAGATTGGATGCAAAATGTAGCCTGTAGAGTGTTAACAAGCTCAAATGTTGACGACGCACGACGGACAAAATGTGATCACAATAGCTCACCTTGCACTTCGTGCATAGGTGAGCTAAAAATTGATGAACACAAATTCAAATAATCCAGATCAAAATCAAATGGGCAGTTACTTCCAGTACAGAAGCATCAAAATTGCATTTCGTTTTGATCAAATTCTCCTTTTTTGGAATGTTCACATTTTTAAGAAATTATCTGTTGCAGAGTCACAAATGGTTTGTCTGCATCAGGTAAGTTGGTAACATCAGGTAAAAGAAGAAAATAAAAACCTGTTTGACTTGTTGACCTGTCCAAGCTGTATTTCATCATCTTTATATGTAAGTGTGACGTGATATTCATCCCCTTTTGTCCAATCTCCCTCACAGAAAACCACCAGCTGATCTGGTATAGGGACTGCGATATGACAGTAAAATGCACCACTCTGTCGCCTAAAATACATTTGTGATAAATTAATAATAAAAGGAACAGATAAAAAAAGTAGCAGTCCAGGGTTTTTTATTGGCATCTCACAGGTGAGGTCAGATATTGGGACCCATGATTCCCCGTGGCAAAAGTCTTTAAATTCATGCAGAATTCCCAATTTTGTCATATTAACCGTTTTTTTTATTATCTCAAAATGAAAAATAATAGCGATTAATTTCCCAAATAAAGCAAGGGCGTAACCAAGAGAAGAATGTTTTATACGCACTATACTGGTTTTTTTTTTACAATTTACAGTGTTCAGGACATTCCAAAGAATGTTTTTACATATTTAATTTTTTTTTTTTTGAATTGGAATGAATGAATGAATGTATATTGTTTTATGGCGCATCGACAGCTAAGGTCATTTAGCGCGCAATTAAATTTAATTATTCATTGATCCCTGGATAAACAAACAGTTTTATTATCACTTTAATTATTCATCGTCAGAAGAAGCATCAGACTCTTCTGGTCCAACGTTGTCAAAGACAAGAGCAATGCGTCTATGACCCGAAGCATCAAAGTCGTTCAACACTTGATCGATGTCGATGCTTTGCGCTGCGATGTATGTGCAGCAGTGCAAGCCCGGTCAATCGCTGCTCCGTCATTGTACTGCGGAGGTACGTTTTCAGTCTTCTAAGGCCGCTGAAAGACCTTTCAGCTGATGCTGTAGAGACAGGCATTGTCAAAAGAACCTTCAGGATCTTGTGGATGTTTGGAAGAAGTTGGTAGGTTGCATCAACAGCTTCTATCAGCTTTTCGAATACGGCACCTTGCGCTATTTTGTGCCTCCACACCTCAAGTTCTGTGTCGACTTCCTCCCTGTCAATAAATGGAGCGTACTCGTTTTTGAGCTCTTCCACGATTGCAGGGGTCAGTTGTCCGATTTTCTGGGACAAGAGATACTGAGCCTTCATTCTTGGGTTACAGTTACAGGGATATTTTGCTGCTCAGCAAGATCAACAGATTTCTGCCACATTTGATTGAAGTAGGCAAGACCTCCCCTCTTCTCGCGCAGTAGACCATGCAAAGACAATGCGTGCTCAGAGGCTTTAACAAGATCACATTTTGGGTCTTGCATCGAGTCGGAAAGAGGGGTCAGAAGATCTAGTGGGCCACATACGACACACAGAGCAATGACAAAGTCAAACGACAGCATCGCTTTTTGATAAGACGATGCTGTGGACATAGTCTTAGTATCCATACCGACTTGCAGATCAGTCAGTGTGTCTGATATTGCTGAAAAGTTTCTATAGAATGCGGAAACGCTTTCGGAGTGTTGGGACCATCTGGTTGGGCACAACTTCCTCAATTTTTCCCCGTTGTCACTATGTTGCCCATATATTCCCAGTCGTTTCGGTGAGCTTGTGAGGAAAAACAATATACCACCAACAGTGGTGAACATGGACTGGACAAATGCAACTCTACATGCATGACAAATGGCTAGGTTTATGCGGTGATTTCGACAGTGTACATATTTGGCATTCGGATACTCTTCTGAAAACCTTGCCTGTACACCACGAATCCTGCCAGACATGTTGCCAGCGCCGTCATAACCCTGTCCTACAATCAAAGTGAGGTCGAGGTTGTGCTTCCTGATTTCATCACTGAGAAGAGCGTGCAATGCCTCGCCTGTTGTACTTTCGGTTGGCACGAAAGACAAAAACTCCTCACGTACAACATGTAGACCAGAACTTTCCCTATCAACATAGCGAATGCAAAATGCAAATTGCTCTATGTCACTGACATCTGCCGATTCATCCGCCATAACCGTGAAGTACTTGGACTTCGCACAGCGCATGATGATTGATTGGGAGATTTGCTGGCTACAGAGTGATATGAACTCGTTTTGAACCCGAGGACTCATGTATGTGGCATGCTTTGGAGCAGAGGCAATGTGTTCTTGAAGAACACTGTCAGCCTTTGCGCGGTAATTGATGATAGCCCTAATATTGCTTTTATCATCAGTTTTTCCACGCAAAGCTATGTTTTGACGTCCACAGACAATTATTGCTTCAATGATTGCAGTCAATGCCTGTCTGTTTCTCTTGACGATATTCCTATAGGCAGTTGAGCCAAACTCAATCACATTCTGCTGTTCTTTCTTGCAGATTTTGACAAAATGATCGGCTTTTGTAAGTGCGTTTAAGTGCTGTTTTGAATGTTTGTGACCTTCAACGACCTTTTTTGCATTGCTCCAATCTGTCAGAGGTCGAGCCACAAGGATGTTGTCAGCAGTGTTGAATGTGTAACAAGGGGCACAGTATACGCCATCCAGCACAGGACTGTATATTAAATAGGGAAATTGCTCAGAATCGAAAACGAAGTCCGGAACACGCCTAGCCGTCCTGCCACACTCCCTCAAAGGCACTACCCAACCTCTCATTGGCTCAAATCTTGTATTGAGGACTGAAAACTTCTGGCTGTCTGACATCCGTAATCTGTTGTTAATGTCGAGATTTCCTATGTCTAGAAATCGTGCCCCTAATGAGCTTGTAATTGTTTGAGAACCACTAGATGTAGTTGCATGAAAGTGTGCATTTTTTTCTTGAGGTGTAACACATGTTGTCTCAACTGAATCTGGATTTGTCTCTGTCACATGAGTGCTTTCTATGGAAGGTGTTTTAGCAACCGACTCATCGGTCTTGGAAGTGTCATTTTTCAGGACTTTGAATAGAGTGGCTTGTCCTGGTATTTGGCGAATTTGTCTTTTCATCGTTGACACCTTGATATATCTAGTAGATACAGAGCTTTGCAAATACCTAAATATTCAGTTATTTTTAATAAGATCTAGGTCAATGTGTCAATAAAAAACTTGAAACAACTTTCGTAAATTATACTAGATCTAGACTAGAGTCTGGTCTACACCAGTCCACTGGCATCCCATGCACAAAATAAAATCAGTTCTAGATGTTGGATTTTTCAGATAGAACTCTTAAAATAATTCAGAGTGAGACAGACTCTAAATTTATTATCTATCTGAATATTTAGCCACGTGTAGAAAATGGAGACTGCGAGTCGGTAGGCTTCTACGCGGACAATGGATTTTTTGCTTTGATATGCTCGATATTATGTTCATTGAAATGACGTCACCTTTTCATCGCAGTGCTTCTCCCGTCGCGATGGTGTCATATCGTTTATATGACGTCATCAATCGGGCTATGACGTTTACAATGCTTGTAACTCAAAGCGTGACAAACTTGAAAGCCATAGTCTATTATGAGAAAATATCTAGATTTTAATTTTCGTACAAAGAGCAAAATTGATATTCTAAAATGGACGTTTTGTTGTGGAATGTTCTATACGCACATGCGTATTGTCCGTAATGGGCGGTACGCCCTTGTAAAGGACAATATTCTTATTCCCAAAATGCCTAGGAAAAGGTCTGCAGTCCAAGAATAGTCCCTTCAAGGACATCACATTCAACTTAAGAATCTTCACAAGTGACCTAACTTGAAGTATTCTCTTTCAAGAATACAGCCATCAGCCAGAATTCACTACAGTATTACCCCTTTCCAAACTGCAGATGCTTTTTGAGCTTGACAATTCTTAAGCAGAATTCTTTTGGAAACGTTGTGGCAAAAGGAGAAATTGCTTGTGGTGGTAATTATTAATTTTTCCTTTTGCAAGAATGATTTAAGCTCTTCTAATGTAAACTAGAGATTGCTTTTTTGAAAAAGCGCTTGTCTCCCCATTTGTGTGGTCGTAGGGGAGGAAAAGAAATGATGGAGATGAATTTTTTAGTTTTGGACTGGAGATGAAGCAACAGTGACAATCCTCAGTTATTGAGCAGAAACCATTTTTCAGCTGAGGGTTACCATGACCTTGGTCTTTGACCTAGTGACCTCAAAATCAATAGGGGCCATTTGCTGCTGGTGACCAACCTGCACACCAAGTATGAAGGTCCTGGGCCCCGAGCAATCTTCAGTTATTGAGCGGAAACCATTTTTCAGCCAAAGGTCACCGCGACCTTGACCTTTGACCTACTGACATCAAAATCAATAGGGGTCATCTACAGGTTAGGACCAAGCTGCACACCAAGTATAAAGTTCCTGGGTATAAGCGTTCTTGAGTTATTGAGTAACACACATTTTTCAGCTGAAGGTTACCGTGACCTTCGACATTTAACCTTGTGACCACAAAATCAAACAAATTCAATAAAGGTCATTTACTGGTTAGGACCAACCTGCACACCAGGTATGAAGTTCCTCAACATAAGCATTCTTTAGTTATTGAGAGGAAACCATTTTTCAGCTGAAGGTTACCATGACCTTGACCTTTAAGCTAGTGACCTCAAAATCAATAGGGGTCATCTACTGGTGGTGACCAACCTGCACACCAAGTATTAACTTCCATGGCCTAAGCATTCTACAGTTATTAAGCAAAAACAATGTTTCAGCTCATTGTCACTGTGACCTTTCAGCTCAAGGTCACTGTAACCTTGACCTTGACCTCAAAATTAATAGGGTCTTCTACTGGGCATGGCCAACCTGCATACAAAGTATGGAGTTCCTCGGCCCAAGCGTTCTTCAGTTATTGAGCGGAAACCATTTTTTACCTCACAAGGTCACCATGACCTTCACCTTTGACCTACTGACATCAAAATCAATAGGAGTCATCTACTGGTCATGACCAACCTGCATACCAAGTACGAAGATCCTATGCCCAAGAGTTCTTCAGTTATTGAGCGGAAACAAGTGTGACGGATGTGACCTTGACCACTGTGACCTTGACCTTTGACCTAGTGACCTTAAAATTAATAGGGGTCATTTGCTGGTGGTGACCAATCTGCACATCAAGTATGAAGTTCCTGGGCCCAAGCAAAAACTATTTATCAGCTCATTGTCACTGTGACCTTTCAAGCTCATGGTCACTGTGACCTTGACTTTAGACGTACTGACCTCAAAATCAATAGGGGTCTTCTACTAGGCATGGCCAACCTGCATACCAAGTATGGAGTTCCTCAGCCAAAGAGTTCTTCAGTTATTGAGCGGAAACCATTTTTTACCTCACAAGGTCACCATGACCTTGACCTTTGACCTTCTGTTATCAAAAACAATAGGGGTCAGCTACTGGTCATGACCAACCTGCATACCAAGTATGAAGTTCCTACGCCCAAGCGTTCTTCAGTTATTGAGCGGAAACAAGTGTGACAGACGGAAGGACGGACGGAACGGGCAAAAACAATATGTCACCCCCATGTAATGGGGGAGACATAATAATGATACTTTCATTTCAAATTTTGAGGAGATATTTCTATATTTTTGTTCAGATATTTTCATGGACATTTGCTGCAGATTTGTTGAGTGTGGGAAATGGTTGATGGTATAAAAAGTAAAAAAAACAGAGATCACCCCATTCACCGTCCAAAGAATGAAAGATTTCAAGATCTCAATCTTATTAATCAATCTACAAGTCTGTATATGTGGATGCTATGAATTGCATTTCAATGACAGTATGTGACCAGTCATGATAAAAAGATGCATTTATGAGTAATCTGTACAATAAAGAATATATTCTATTTCTACAATTTTCTTTTCTTCACAAATACATTTATTTTTAATACCAAAGTTCTGGATAGTTATTACTAGTTTGTACCACTTTGAGATAGATTGTAATTAACAACATCTCATGGTTTAACACAACAGAATTTGTTGGTTCCGGGTCGTAGTACCCTAAAATAGTCCATTTTGAGCACTTCTCCTTCACTGTTTCATTCAGATTAGAAGTCAGAGGTATAACTTTTTGATATGTTTTCAACTTTTAAAAGCATTCCTGTATAATTTATGTGCACTTATTCGTTTTCATATTGCAGGACTATTTTGTTGTACTGCAGCATGTCTTGTAGAACATTAAAAGGTCGATGCATTTCGATGAAGGCTTCAAAGTTTCAAACAGAAATGTTCACCGTTGATGTGTCAAACTGAAAACATATAAATAACCCCCTTTTTGTATGACATTGTTTCGCTAATATTTGACGTAGAGGACAGTGGTTGAAAAATTAAAAACAATAGCCAAAAAAGACAATTTCTCTGTGGATAAAGATCCGCAGAGGTAAGTAAAGACCCATTTTCACTCTATACTTAAATGCCCAAACTTCACCGGTGTCCCTCCAACATTTCTGTGCGCGGAAACTCGGACCCGCGGAAACTAGTGATAATTCTTCTGTCATTGTCACAAAACTCAAATACTTTACACTATCAATTAATTTGGAGAATCACGATTGCTTTCTTAATGAATAAAACAATACCTTGTGAGAGACACGGGTGGTTCTGTCACTTTGTTGATGCAGTAAACAGAGAAATGTTCAGACATTTTCGTTTTGTTTACATCGATCTGGTTTCTTGAAAATTCCGCCAATAATTATCCCGCCTTGGGGTGCTACTCGTTTCGCGGATTTTGTTCGGTTTGTCCAATTAATCGAACACGTAAGCAAAATTATGTAAGGATTTTTTTTTGTGAAAAACTCAGATAGGGGCGTAGATCCCTTTAGGCACTGTAGGCACGTCTTTTGTTCTAAAAATGCCCCAAAATGCAGCTGCGGCGATACACATCTTGGAATTTATCGACCAGATCACAGATCAGCCTGCGCTATCCGCGCAGACTGATCCGGCCGACACATTCCGTCCAAAGGGGGGGGGGGGGGGGGGGGGGGGGGGGGGGGGGAATAGATAGAGTAGTGATTCCAGAAAATCCACAGGAGGCGAAAAGTGTATATCCGGGTAGGCCTGTTTAGTTTAGGCTGATCCGGGTCGATACTTTACGCAGAGTCCACAATGTTGTAGTCCTATAACATAAGACTCTGTTGACAAGCTTGTGAGAGGTCATATATTATAGGACTAACAATGTTGTTGCCTGAAACAGAAAATCCACAGGAGGCGAAAAGTGTATATCCGGGTAGGCCTGTTTAGTTTAGGCTGATCCGGGTCGATACTTTACGCAGAGTCCACAATGTTGTAGTCCTATAACATAAGACTCTGTTGACAAGCTTGTGAGAGATCATATATTATAGGACTAACAATGTTGTTGCTTGGGAAGATTGTTGTGTGGAGTACTGGTGTGAGAAAACCAGGAAATGCATAGGTGTTAAACCCCAATCAATCAATCAACCACAATGTTGATTTTCTCACTGTACGGCCTACACATTGATTATTGCCAAGCTACGCCCCTGTCAGACATAGGCCTAATCACTGTAATCAGGACGTATTAGTAGTCCAATGCCTAATCTAAAGCGATGAACAGCATTGAAAGTGCCTTGACATGTGCCTAAAGGGGCAAGGTTCAGCGTCTACAGAGACATATCAATATAGTCTGTGTATACTCACAGTATCCCATAGTCTGTGTATACTCACAGTATCCCAACGTCTGAGTATACTCACAGTATCCTATATAGTATGTATATACTCACAGTATCACATAGTCTGTGTTGCTCACAGTATCCCATAGTATGTGTATACTCACAGTATCCCATAGTCTGTGTATACTTACAGTATCCCATAGTATGTGTATACTCACAGTATCCCATAGTCTGTGTATACTTACAGTATCCCATAGTATGTGTATACTCACAGTATCCCATAGTCTGTGTATACTCACAATATATCATAGTATGTGTATACTCACAGTATCCCATAGTATGTGTATACTCACAGTATCCCATAGTATGTGTATACTCACAGTATCCCATAGTATGTGTATACTCACAGTATCCCATATTCTGTGTATACTCACAGTATCCCATAGTATGTGTATACTCACAGTATCCCATAGTCTGTGTATACTCACAGTATCCCATAGTTTGTGTATAGTCACAGTATCCCAAAGTCTGTATATACACATAGTATCCCATAGTCTGTGTATACTCACAGTATCCCATAGTCTGTGTAAACTCACAGTATCCCATAGTATGTGTATACTCACAGTATCCCAAAGTCTGTGTATACTCACAGTATCCCATAGTATGTGTATACTCACAGTATCCCATAGTCTGTGTATACTCAGAGTATCCCATAGTTTGTGTATACTCACAGTATCCCAAAGTCTGTATATACTCATAGTATCCCATAGTATGTGTATACTCACAGTATCCCATAGTCTGTGTAAACTCACAGTATCCCATAGTCTGTGTATACTCACAGTATACCATAATCTGTGTATACTCACAGCATCCCATATTATGTGTATACTCACAGTATCCGACAGTCTGTGTATACTCACAATATCCCATAGTCTGTGTATACTCACAGTATCCGATAGTCTGTGTATACTCACAGTATCCCATAGTCTGTGTATACTCACAGTATCCCATAGTTTGTGTAAATTCACAGCATCCCATATTATGTGTATACTCACAGTATCCGATAGTCTGTGTATACCCACAATATCCCATAGTCTGTGTATACTCACAGTATCTCATAGTATGTGTATACTCACAGTATCCCATAGTATGTGTATACTCACAGTATCCCATAGTATGTGTATACTCACAGTATCCCATAGTCTGTGTATACTTACAGTATCCCATAGTCTGTGTATAGTCACAGTATCCCGTAGTCTGTGTATACTCACAGTATCCCGTAGTTTGTGTAAACTCACAGTATCCCGTAGACTGTGTATACTCACAGTATCCCGTAGTCTGTGTATACTCACAGTATCCCATAGTCTGTGTATACTCACAGTATCCCATATTATGTGTATACTCACAGTATCCCATAGTATGTGTATACTCACAGTATCCCATAGTCTGTGTATACTCACAGTAACCCATAGTATGTGTATACTCACATTATCCCATAGTCTGTGTATACTCACAGTATCCCATAGTATGTGTATACTCACAGTATCCCATAGTATGTGTATACTCACAGTACCCCATATTCTGTGTATACTCACAGTATCCAATAGTATGTGTATACTCACAGTATCCCAAAGTCTGTGAATACTCACAGTATCCCATAGTATGTGTTTACTAACAGTATCCCATAGTCTGTGTATACTCACAGTATGCCATAGTCTGAGTATACTTACAGTATCATATATAGTCTGTATATACTCACAGTACCACAGAGTCCGTGTATACCTATAGTATCCCAGAGCCTGTGTATACTCACAGTACCCTAGAGTATGTGCTGTCCGGGTACTATAGTAGATATACACCACGTCCGAGATAAAACTGGGAAGTGAGGTGAAATGAGTTATACGGTCATACACCATGTTATGAACAGCATTGGTCTTGATCTACAATGTTCGCCAATTAGACATACCATGTTTAAAGGTATCCATTTTCATCCTAAACACAAATGTGCAGGTCTGTTTCAATATGTGTGATTACTTGTAATTAATACCGATCATATACTCACACACTGCCATTTCAGTTGTTATTGAATTTTATCTTATGACATCATCAGCAAGCAAAGTACATGCTAAGGTTACCAGAACGTGTCTGATTTCCATTCAAAATGCCGAGGGAAAGTACCTTCACTTTTCTTCCTTAGCCCTCCCGTTATATTTGATGAAATTGACTACCTTTCAGAACAATGTCAACTACTATTTTGTCGTTTTAGCCAAGTTACGCATATATATGACAGATACTAATGCTGATGCCAATAGATAGAATGTGTTCGCAGCAGTACTTGAAACACACTTTCATTTGTTTGATAACCCACCGAAATAAATGAGACATTCGTTTAATAATGTTCTTTAACCATATACTATTTGACACTCTTTTGAAACTACGATGAGCAAGACTTAGTACTCCTTTCGCCACAATGTTTTCAACTCTTCATGATTATTGTACTTTCAATTATAGAGATATTCCATCTTTCGGCTACAGACCTTTTTGGTTTTTGAAAAAGGGTTTTTGTATATCTGATGACCTCAAGTTTATATATATATATATATATATATATATATATATATATATAAATAACATTTTTTACATGTCATTCGAGCAGGAAGCTATTGAATTCGAAATAAACCAACACCTTGTAAGGCGTAATTAAAATGTGATGGAAACAAGCATTATATACTAGTACTCAGCAAAATACGTTGTAAGTCTCCTTACATGATTAATACGATAAGTGGAAATATGGTAATGTGATTTTGTTTTTATACCTTTGATACTACTGTATATCTTATCATTTGACTGCTGTTATTGATTGTGTGTAGACTTTGCCACCAGTATAGACCGGCTCTATACTTTTGGTTGCTCAACTCAAATTCTTATTTTTAATATTCCTTTAATTGATATTCGACTCTTCCAAATGTAAAGCCTAGCCAATCTCTTGTAAAAGGTCAGCATTGCAAGGGGGATAAGCCAGTAGAGCGTCTACGCTAGACCAATGAGTAATTCGACTGATACAACAGTTTCAGGATAAATTTACCAGCGGTAATCGAAATATATTTACCAAGGAAACGCGTTGATATAACCGTTATATTGAGGAAGTCTGCGTTATACACCATTTATCAGTTTAAGAGAAACTGTTTCTCTAGTTATACACATGCAAAATGTGCCGTGCAGATGAGACATCGTGTCTCTAAGACGGAATTTAAACTAAAGTTATTTTGCTTAACTCGATTCCATGTGCAGCTTAACACTCGAAAACACTGGGGCATTGAGAATGATAATTTTAAGATAAACACCTGTCTTAACTTAATAATAATCCTATATGAGCAGTCTCGCGAGAAAACCAACAGTGTGGACTCTGCGTAAAGTATCAACCCGGATCAGCCTAAGCATGCCGCGCAGGCTTACCCGGATAGACACTTTTCGCCTATTGTGGATTTTCTGTTCCAGGAATCATTACTCTATACCTCTATCCCCCTGACCTGAGACGGAATGTGTCGGTCCGGATCAGTCTGCGCGGATTGCACTGATCTGAGTCGATACATTACGCAGATGCCACTGTGTTGGTTTTCTCTCGGGACGGCTTATTATACTGCGCTCGATTGAGGGAATAAAGAACTTTGAATAAAAATATCAAAAATTGAGCATATAACATTTGTAGAGAACTAGTAACCGAGATAAGAAATTTTTGTTGGTATAAAATCAACTGTCGAATGATGCATTATTACCAAAATCAGTTTGATGCTTTGAAATAAATGAGCAACGCTTTGCGAAAACCAACCATAATCCATTTGCTTTCAGTGGTATAGATCAGAGCATGCACGCAGTCTGATTAGGCTCTGACTGTTCAGGTTTCAAGTTCTGTTAAGCAGTATCCCTTTCTATTCTTTAATGTGCTGATCCCCATAGTATAGATAGTATAATCAACGTTTTAAATCTGTTCAAAAGTAAAACCAACTTGAAATGTTAGAATCATAATTCTGAGATAAAATTTTATTTTCCACCAAAACAAACATCTAAATTTTGATCGTTTATGCTTAATTGTCATTGGATAGACATACCCAGTAAGCTATATTTTGTACATTTCTATGACTTTCAATTGACTGTTTTTCAACAGTTACTGCCAAAAAAGTTTAAGACTATTTATTACTTACTCTGTTATCAATATAAGCAATATTTGCAGAAATTTCAACATTTCAAAATGTTGATTTCCAACTGGAGTTCAGCACCTGTAAGCATGGAATCTCACGCTGGCTTTTGTTTGTACACGTGTACTTATTTCGTTAAGGTTGGTGTTCCGAAAGTGTCGATCATATATATACTAGTAGTACACTGACCATGTTATGTATTCATCCTTTGACAGTACAATTTACACAACTAATGACATCGTCTCCAATTAATGTATCGGACTTTTTTAAAGAAAGGGGGTAAGTGGGGGTGAGGTCTTTGTAAAGTATCGACAATGAAATGTTGACATATCTACAGCAGACGACAACTGAAAACGGTGTGGCAAAGAAAATGCCCATAATGAGCAATTTTCTCCTTTTATACCAACTGTTTAAACTATATCATTCAATAATCATAATTACATGAACTGTCGCAAAGATATTAAAATGAAATTGTGTTTGTAAAGGGTATAAATATCCTTTCTCTCCAGACCTGGCTCCAAAACTTTAATAGACAAAACCCCATGAAAACCCATAAAAACCCACACGAAAGCCAAGGAAGAGATAAAAGGTTACTTGTCATGTGGTGTTATTTCCAAAACACGACACATGTTCTTTTTTTATTTCGAAACTTAACACGAAAACAAAATCCATAATTAAGAGTGTTCTTCTTCCAATAAAAAAATTATTTATTATTTCCATATATACATTTTCATTATTTTCTTCTTCAGAAGTCCAATTGCAATTGCTTCATCTTTTCGTATTTTCTAAAACAAATTCTTTATTACCCTGCAAATTATTATCAAATGATGAGGGAATTGTGCTGCTTAGTCTGATGAAATTCTGAAAAAGCTTTGCGAAAAGATATCTTTCACCTTAACGATGATTTGTATGTTTATGCGTACATATAATAATACACCTATTAAAGAAACCGAATATGGCCTTTAGCAATAAGGGTTTTAAACAGCTTCACCTAGAATTGCACGTGTATATGAGCCCATCCATTGGGTTTGGTACAAAGTTGTATATCTGAACAATGTAGGTTAAGATCATCCTTGTCGTATTATCATAATCTACATACGGTTACATAAGCTTCCAACAAGCTTGTGTCAGTAATATTTGAACAGTATATATCTGGATCTACTATTTTAATGTTTAAATAAAGTCTACTTGTACCTTTTCCCACGAAAGGGCGTATATAGTCGAGTGATACATTTCATACATGTACAATGAGTTGCTGGGTGTTTGTTTCAGGGGGTACCTAAACTATTTAGATACAGGGCTAGCTTGTGTAACAATGAGGACGAGTGTTCGCCTCTTGAACAAGTGTTTCAAGGTTAGAGCTCGTGCCGGTTTGACGATTTATGATTGGATTTACATGTACACGTATTTCTGTTTAAACACGAAAAAGCCAAACGAAAAGTTACCCTATCAGAAAAGGTTTGTTAGGAAGTTAATTCCACCAATCAAATTATAGCTGGTACAAATTGTTTGATGTGTCAGGCAAATTTGAGTACACTCCGTGTTTGCTTAAATATTTGCGTTTATCAGTACTTATGCTTGCCTTCAATTTCGACAACACATGCTATGTATTACGTTGAAATTAAATTACCAATTGGCTGTTGAAAACGATTTTGTGAAGCCGTCTGACCATCTTAAAAAACTATACTGTTTGGTGCTCTACTCAACACTGTTATCTTGACATTCCTACAATTGACTTTGGAGTCGTGCAAATGCAAATCTGGACAAGTCAGTTTAAACATTTATAAAGATATCTGATTGTATCTCCATAACGGTACTATGTGAAGGAAAGTTGACGTAATATTGATGGGGCTTTAAATCAACTTAAGGTCGAATGAGAAATAAGGGTTTTTCACCATATGTGAGGTCAGGTACAGTAACGTCAGAATATTTTTTTACAAAACCTTTGGTCATGACCTGTAAAGCCTATGAACGACCAGATGTCTATGTATCTGTTGACAGGCTTCCAAACTATCAACGATTTTTTTTCTTTCTAAAAGCTTTTATTTTATCTTTGGCAAATTATGTGATGTCCTTTGTTTGTCGTTGAACATTTTAAGAATGTACACTTTTTAAGTTTTTAGCATTAAGCTTGTGACAACTCATAAACTTACTTCTCCAAATTCTAATAACGATAATCATATTAGATTAAATTAATTTTAGTCTTTTCATTTTGTTATATATCAATACGTCACATTTATGGCTAGATTTTACATTAAATTGGACCACATTTTTTCATTCAAAAATAAACATATTAAGATACAGCACTGCCAATAATATAAAACATAACACAGTAGAAATGTAAGGACTGTCCTAATGGTTTGACGTTGGAACTAGTGTAGGCCTACCCTACAGAAACCCCGCACTGTAGATAACCACTTGTTGACATACATTTATTTGCTCTTCAGCGAAATTAAATCAATCAATTGAAGTTTTGACATTTGAGTACATTTTCTGATGTCACCTGGTAGCCATGCGTTTAATGAATATGTATTGAACACATGTCGAACATGGGGGACATTTTTTATCAAATCAGGCCAGCCGTTTCAGAGAAGAACACTATTTTTAAGGGTTGTCATTTTACGCTTTTATGATGTCGATTTGTGGTCATGTTTATCAAGCAATCAAATTGCCTAAACACTTTTTCCAAAGGACTATCTCTACCACATTATCATGAAATCACACAAGCAGTTTCAGTGTTAATTCACCCTTTTGTCTGATGCCGCCTTTGGTTTACGGCAAATCAATTGGGTTGAGCATATTTTTAGAAATGTCATCTTAATCATCATATGAATATTTTTTAGCTTGTCTCAAACATCAGACCAACAGTTTCTGAGGAGAAGCTTTATAAAGTGTTGTAATTTAACTTTACTAAAGTCGCGGCAACACGACACATGATGGGCGCC
This sequence comes from Serripes groenlandicus, assembly GCA_031761405.1. Taxonomy (NCBI): domain Eukaryota; kingdom Metazoa; phylum Mollusca; class Bivalvia; order Cardiida; family Cardiidae; genus Serripes; species Serripes groenlandicus. Next base: position 65,181,094 of record JASEVX010000001.1, read on the forward strand.
GCACACAGAGCGATACAAATATCCCACGCGTAGGACTTCATGTGTTCATGTGAGCTAACAAAACGTAATGGTTTTAATTGATACTGTCTACTACAATAAATGGATATGAGCCTACTTAACACTTTGACTGCTGGAACCTATTTTGTGAAGCCTGAGTGATCAGTGTTGAGGCAGGCTAAAACGCTCATCTGCGCTGTCTAACCAGACTCTATACTGTTTGTTGACTGCCCAACTCAATATTCTTATCTTGATATTCCTCAAATTGGCTAATAGATATTCCAAAATGCAAAGCTTGAAGGCCATTAAAAAATCTGCATTGGAAGGGTTAATGTCAGGGACGATAAAATAGCGTACTTAAATAGCCGAAAAATGTAAATAACCATTCTTTATAGGCTTCAGGGTTTCTCAAACTTACAGATCGCGAACAGGGAAGCTCCGATCAGACTCCAGATGCGCATAGTCATGGTCATCTCCGTTAATCGTGTTGTCCCGAAAAACGTTTTTTTTGTTTGACTTGACCATTCTAATATTCTTTTATCCGAAGAATTTTGACCTTCGCATTTACCCTAATTGGGTGAATATCGGTATTTACACCGAGGAATAACAAGCACCTAAACATATCATATAAACTATGTACTGTTATGAAACCTATGTACTTTTAGCTTAATATTTACCCTCGTTTAGAGGCGAACAGATTACAGAGGTGCAGACTGATCACAATCTCCGCTCATCGTTAAGACCCGGAAGTCGGTTATGTGACATGACTTATAAAAACTTTTATTTTCGATGACTTTTGGCCTCCAGCTTTTCCCAAATCAGGTGACTACCGGGTTTTATTTCATGGAATACCAACACCCGATAGTATTATATAACCTACTGAGGTTATGTAGGATACTATTATATAACTTATGTCATGTAATTTAATACTAATGTTGACATATCTACAGCAGACGATAACTGAAAACAGTGTGGCAAAGAAAATGCCCATAATGAGCAATTTCTCCTTTTATCTCCACTGTTTTAAACTATTTCACTCAATAATCATAATTACATGAACTGTCGCAATGATATAAAAATGAAATCGTGTTTGAAAACAACATAACTACCCTTTCCCTCCTGACCTGTCTCCACAACTTTAATAGATACACCTCCCCCCAAAAAAACATAAAAACCTACAACATTAGTTCATATGATCTTACTGTTGATGACGATAGCCAAGGAAGAGATAAGAGGTTATCAGCTGGGTGTTTGTTTCAGGGGATACCTAAACTATTTAGATACAGAGCTAGCTTGTGTAACAATGTGGACGAGTGTTCGCCTCTTGAACAAGTGTTTCTAGGTTAGATCTCGTTCCGGTTTGACGATTTATGATTGGATTTACATGTACACGTATTTCTGTTTAACTCTTTCAGCGCCGAATTGTTTAAAGTAGACTCTTCCATGTTCAAAATCGGGTGTGTCCATTTCTCAATTTATGAAAGTTTTGGACTATTTTGGTAACTAAAAGGCAAACAATGCTGATTTCAGGTGAGACAGCTCGTTACGAGCTGACCCACCTGAATCTGCATTGTTTACAAAAACATCTATATTGCCTGTGGCGCTGAAAGAGTTAAAACTCGAAAAAGCCAAAATGAAAAGTTAACCTATCAGAAGAGGTTTGTTAGGAAGTTGATTCCACCAATCAAATTACAGCTGGTACAAAGTGTTTGATGTGTCAGGCAAATTTGAGTACACTCCATGGTTGCTTAAATATTTGCGTTTACCAGTGCCTTGAATTTCGACAACACATTCTATGTATGACCATCTTAAAAACTATACTGTTTGGTGCTCTACTCAACACCGTTATCTTGATATTCCTACAATTGACGTTGGACTCGCGCAAATGGAAAGCTGGACAAGTCAGTTTAAACATTTATAAAGATGTTTGATTGTATCTCCATAACGCTACCATGTGAAGAAAAGTTGACGTAAAATTAATGGGGCTTTAAATCAAGTTTCGTTTCAAAGGATGCATCTTGGACTACATTACATGTAGACAGACCCCCCCGCCCCCCCCCCCCCCCCCCTCTTCCACCCCCACACACATACACAAACCCTGCTCTAGACCCTCGAACTCGACTTGGTATTGAAACAGTCTATATATACAAGTACACTGTTAATTGTAAGAGTACTAATGTCACAGGTATGTTAATCGCTTTATCGGCAGTACTATGATCGAATCTCGATATTGAACCTCCTTGAATGAGTCATGAATAATATATAATTATTACACCTGCCTAATATTAGCAAAAAAACACCACACAAATAAAAATATTAAATGAACGCCCTTTGATGTGATATAGGTACATCTGGAATAAGTTGGACATCCATACAGCAATTAAAAGAAAATGAATGGTCATGAATAGTTATTTCTCTAATCAAACAATCCCATTTCTTCCTTTGACATTTTTCCATACAAACGCCGCAAGTACTAGTTATGTCTCCAGAAAGCAGACTCGAACGTGATTAATATAAGCCTTAACCTTGTTTCGCAATCGATGTAAAATACATCAGTTTTAACATCAGTTTTAACTAAACAATCACAGCTGTAAACAAGAAACGTAAAACGCAATCAGTTAATGTGTTAAACATAAAAAAAAGATAATATACATTTTGAATTTTGAATTTAACACACAGCCTAGACTGTACCGATAGAATGTTTCCATATATAACATTTGCTTTATATCTAGTTCCAATGTGCTTTTTGTAATATGGTTTTTGAAGTAAAATCGAAATTTATGTCCTTTGTAACGGCGATTTTAAAATGTATTTACTGGTAGGATTGAATCACGTCCACCAAACATTAGGAAAATGAAACATAACAAATTGTTTAGGATATATCGAGCATTATTCCCTAAAAGGCTAGATTTAAAATACTATCCCAGCATTCTGGGAACTTGGGTATGCATTTATTTATGACGTAAATTAAGGTCGAATGAGAAATAAGGGTTATTCACCATATGTTAGGTCAGGGACAGTAACGTCAGCATAATTTTTTTCTTAACCTTTGGTCATGACCTGTAAAGCCAAGGAACGACCGGATATCTATATATGCATCTGTTGACAGGCTTCCAAACTGTCAACGATTTTTTTCTTTCTAAAAGCTTTTACTTTCTAAAATCGTCGGTTATTCTTTGGCAAATTATTTGATGTCCTATGTATGGCGTTGAACATTTTAAGAACGTACACGTTTTAAGTTTTTAGCACTAAGCTCGTGGCAATTTTCATGATCCCCTAATTTTAGGAATATGCATTCGAACTGACACAAGTGATCTATTTGATTACGACTAAGATTTAAATGATGTCCAAATAGTTTGACTTTGAAACCTTCCAAAAGGAGGAATTATGCCTGAAGGCAATCGGTTGAATTCCAATAACATAAAAGGTGTACTGTTTTTGTTTATCCTCTTCTTTTAATTCGGTTTGATAAGAGATTGTTATGTCCAAGCAGAACAAGAATTTTGATCCATACATGTAAACCAAAATGTCATAACCGCCTCGGTGGTCAATATATAGATCGTCCGCCTCGAGTACTTTATAAGTAAAAATGTTTAAAATGGTAGTAAATGCTGCCCTCCAGGGCGCACAGTGTTGCTGTGTAAGCATTACGACTGACTGGCTGGTGTCATTTGTTGAAAGCGGCGTAAAACACCAAACATCAACAAAAATGTCATCTACGATCATTAATGTATAACTAGTGGTCCTACACACGTTCTGGAATCTATCACAAGTGTCTTTTTACCTTTTTTTCAACAAGAATACAGGGATACAAATGTTCGCTGTGCGAATATCAAATGATCTTTGCCTTTAATAGTTATCCACTGGCTCTTTGATGACAACAAAGGTGACACGATATGAAATTGATTTAATTCGCTCAAAAGAGTAAGATTTCTTCAATTAAATATTTATCTAAATCAAGTTAACTTTCTGAGAACATTTCCGAGTAGTTGCTTATTAGTTTGTCAAGCTTTGTATTGTACTTAAGGCATGCGCACTTTTGTGTTGTTGACGTCTCAGGTAAACCATGTTCAGTGTTCTTAATAGTCCTTCTGTCAAAAGAAAAAGTATTTTGCGCTAATCGTACATTGTGTCCTGTCATGGCAGTTGTCATTGAAAGTCATTCATCTAACTGCCTAAGGCGTCCCCTTATGTAACCACGTTTAAACCGTATAGGGTTTTTCCCCCAAGACATTTTAGAGTAATACACGCATGCAGTGTTGCTTGCTTAGTTAGAACGGCTAAACTGTTTTTCGGATGAAGTTAGGTTCAATAGCTATAACCCCTTCAGTCACTGACACGATTTCATACGAAATATTGTTTCAGGCCAAAGTATACCAAATAAACCCCGCGGACAGGCTCATCTTCAGCTTAAAAGTCCCTAAAAGCCTGTGTTTGCTTGGAAAGGAGTGTATACCTTCACCAGAATGCATCAAATATATGACAATGAGTTTATATTCAGGGTATCTATAAATAGGATACACAGGAACTGTCATTTTTGGGTATTTTGACCTTGTCTGATAGGGAAAGTAGGGTATGTGGAAGGCCAGTTTCGTCCCAGCCTGAAAGAGTGCACAATAATGGGATCAATCTTCGCGGAGTGATTGACGCAGCGTGGAAGCGCGGCGTCAGTATGGGGTAGGTTTTAATTTTGTACCATGGGGTGACGTAATCGAAAAGGGAGCTGCTTCTTTCCGTTATGAATACTTCGCTGTTTTCACGATTTCATCCGATTATAAAATTCATTGGATTCGTACCGAGTTTTTCATGTTTCGTTCGAGATGAACGATTCGTACCAACTGGTTTTCGCTCTTTGCTCTTGGGGAACTGACTTGACCATTTTCTTTTGTTTATTTTTCAGTTTTCTACTGGCATGTTAAAAACCATTTTTTTTTTAATTACTTCGTATTTTTTGTTTATATACACCCGTTTTTGATATCATACTTCTGCTAAACTGGAAGGAGAATATACTTCCGCCTCTTCTTCCAAAGCTAGTGTCACACTTAACTTATAACTAGCGGCAATACACCTTAATATATGTTAATATTTAAGCACCTATGTTTTTTTTATCTAATGGATCTAGTTAGAGGATTTAAACTTCAGCTTGTATGACACATTATAGTTGTAGTGAATGTTAAGCAAACCGTAAACCAAATGGTTTCAGGACTAAACTTCTTGTCATTTCACGACTAAACTTCACATTCTGAATATCACATAGATCGTAGCATATAAAACGTTTAATCCCTACGTCAATATTGACCCTTTCTGCTCTTGGTAACCTTTCTATATAGGGCAATATAGGCACATCTTGGCCTCCTTGTGTTTAAAATAAAGGGACATTTGTCCTTCTTGTTCGAAATACTTACATTCTGTCTGCTTGCACAGGTTATTTAAATGTACTGAACTGCATCTGCTTCGTTTAAGTCATGCTTCAAAATCATGCGCAGCGTCTTTGATGCTTTGCATAACAATTCTTCTTGTTTTTTTCTTACATAGTAAATATATTACCCCCCTGTGAGGTTACTCTTTTCAATAATATAGGGTGTTCTACCTATCAAATTTGAAAAATGTTTGACAATTGAGATTTGAAAATGTTGAGGTTTAAAATTCGTTATGTTTTGAAATGCCTTTTACGAAGGATGCTCGTGAAAGGCGGAAATATTGGTGTTTCATTCAATGCAATTTATATTAAAGACAATTCTGCAACTGTTTGCAGTTAACAATTTCGTAGAAGACAATTTCTTGATAAATTGTCGGCTTCGATACAAGTGTGGTTTACGTTTAGTTTATTTATGTTAATTTCAAAATCTAATTGCGGTTCTTGAAATGTGTATACACGTTTATGAATTATAACGAAACTTGTACCTGTAACTATTAATTCTCAAACGGAGAGATTTTTGTAATTTTATCAGGCATTTGCGTTTTCTACAAAAAATGTAATGATTGAAAGAAATTTGTAATACTGTTTACTGAATTTGACTTTTATTGAACTCTGTTATACAGTTTACTAATATTCTGCAGTAAAAGCATTGTAATGAGGCTCTAAAATATACATTCTTCGCGTAATTTCGCCCGTATACTTAATTCATTAACTTTCGAGAAGGTCGCATGCCATAGTTGCGACTAAGATTGTGTAGTGGAGGCCGAATTGTGAAAGTGCTTCGGCGTAATCGACGGTAACAAATACCTGTTATGTGCGGTTTTGCACATGAAGGTACGCATGTTAACCCTTTGCACATGATTATCTTCTACCTGTATTCGCTCTATATTTAGAATTTGACGCTAATGTAGACACATACGTGTTCTTAACTTACACAACAGTTTAATTTTGTTCATTTTTAGCGAAAGCAACTGCATTTTGAAATGTACATGGGTATTCCCTAATTAGCTGTGTTTTAACATTTTCATAAATTTACCCATCTATAAATAAGCCAATAGATTGCTGTTTATTTCAACCTTGCGCATCATTAAACTCCACATCTTGAACTAAAAAAAGAATGAATGCGGTCCGCAAACTCTTGATTTTTCTTAGAGTATGTCTGCTTTACTTTTTTTAATTGAAAAATGAAGGTGTGGGTCGCTTATTTCGAAAAGACGTTGAGACAAAGTGTGTTTAAGCTGTGGCCAGTTAATATGTAGACCATTTACAAAATCTGTTTGCAATTTTTTACTTTTTAGAATCAGGAAAATCATATATAAAAGCATACGGTTCAGCAGCTATAACCAAGTTTATGAATTTTGAAGAATCCCGGTTTAAGAAGATACCATGACATTGTGAGCCACAGGAAAACTGTGAATTTTGCGATCATCAAAGACGACTGTCATACTGTGCCCTACTGAAATATGATTAGGATCTTATTTGTACGCCATCCAGTCACGCACTTTGCGGAAAAATCTCTCGAGAACAAATATGGCCATAAACTGAACATATACTTCATACAACATTTGCGAACAAAATGTATTAAAATTAGTCTGAACATTTTTGCAGTGTGATCTTGATTTGCATTGGTCACACAGTCTACTTTTCAAAGTACAGTGGAATCACGATTACTCGAAACCAAATGGTACATATATTACTTCGAGTTACCGACGTATTCGTATGGTCGCTTGATTTATGCCAAATTAGTTTACGTGTAGTCAACTTCGTATTCCATTATCCTAACTTACATAAGTTCATTTGAAAATCAAATCAGCGAAGAAATCGTTCCAAGAAAACGGCAAAACAGCAGTACTGATTACTTGTATGAATAATCAGTACTACTGCTACGTTGTTTCCAAAGAGAGATGAGTTCAAGGAAATGGTTAGAATTAAACGATAATTTCGAATTTTCACATGTTCGAGTTTTCGCATACATTGACAAAATATACGATAACGATACCCATTGCATGAAGTCAGCAGAATAAGTGTAAATCATATTATGATACTATATAACAGAGGATATGTTGTACTTGCACAATATACAATTAACAAGGATAACGGAAAAAAATACAGCGAATACATCTAGAGGTTCAAGTGGCTACGGTAAGGTTGACCCCACGTATAACATCTCCATGGCAATAATGATATTATGTATGCAGGATAATGGTGTTTCATTAATCAGAAGTGTCTGGCCCTTGCGATAGGTGTGTGACACTAGAATTATCAAATGTTATTTCTTTTTATATTTTAATGCATATATTACAGAAAGGTTTAAACAAACCATGCCTGTACGAAGGGAGTTAAACCTTTACGAAAAAGTACAGCGCAATTACAGCTACATACGAAGGTATTTGGACGCTCCACTAGCATGTGACTATCTTATATCGAAGAATGTTTTGGACGTCGAAGATGGAGAGTATATCAATGCTGGTGTAACAAACAACGATAAAAGTGATCGCTTTCTCCAAAAACTACTCACAAGATGCTTCTCTGATGAAATCTATTATCTCTTCATTGACAGTTTAAGATTAGGTGACCAGATGCACATTGTCAACACTGTGGAAAATACCAAAACACCAACAGGTGAATGTAATGTATTCTTTCCGATTTGATTGTTTATATGGTATGTGAGCGGCTCTCCAAGAATACTAGTCCAGGGTAACTGTGCCAAGTATAAGTGCAGGTAACCTAAGCACCCGCAAATAAAGAACCTCATTTGCACTGTTTGCATCAAGCCCAGAAGCTTTCAAAATGTAGTAGAAAATATTTTTTTCAGAATGTTTGAATAGGATGGTATAGCATGTTATACACTTGTCGCAAATGACACAATGTTGATTTCACTGAACCACGACCCATTGACTATTAGTAAACGTTAGTCTACTGTTATGTAGGTGAAACGCTTCTTTCCTCATGACTGTTTATTTCTCCCTTCATTTGCCATATAAACAATTGCATACGTAATATGAGTGTCCACAGGAATTTGTACAATTTTGCATTTCTTAAAAGCGCAGGTTCGGATAAGCCTGTACATATGCTTCGATTGATCAGAATAATTTACACACTTTGTGTAAGTAATATCTAATCAACGCAGATCCTGATCTGAATATGTTGATGTAAAGTCTTATCTATATTATTCCATGACTTTTGTCATTAAAAGACAATCAATGCATTGGTAAAATATAATTCCAATACACAATTTGACGCGGAAATAAACCCTGAATCATCAAACAAGGAATAACTTCCTATATCAGAGAGTAATACAAAATGTTAAAGTTTGTAGTTCACAATGAAAATTAAAAGGCATAATGTGCCAAACTTCGTACATATACCGATATCAACATCGCGATAAAATAACAAGAAAACACTGAGACTTCGGAAGACCGCCAAGCGGCATCTGTACCGCTACCGATTTATGTCAGTGTAATCGGACTCAGTCTGACCATTAGCCAGCGCTCGTAATTATGTCGCGAACTTTATAACAGCCCAGAGTCGGCAGAATTGGTTTGCAGTTGGAAAAGTTCATAGCAGTTAAAGAACTAATATTACACACACACTTTGGTGACAATAAATTTGATCATACTCTTATATTTTTCCCCCGCCATTTTACTTTAAACATCCTGATTTGTGATATAAAAATGCAGTTTAGTAAATTGTTGTCATTTTTCAGATATGTCTGATACGAATGCGATCTCAGCTTTAAACTACTTAATGATTGTCCCACATACTGACATATTGTGTGGTATGGACATACATTGCCTTGCCATAGGATGTTTAGAGAATTTCGTGATCACACTTGATGAGTACATCGATGTATACAACCAACATATGTGTAATCGTACGACAGCTGGTGAAACATTGATAAGGGCCATTCTTAAGATGCCAAGATTGATTCGAAGAATATGCGGGTTTATGACAGCGTTTCCTCATTTGAAAGAGAAAATATCTCATTTCAACAATCGGAGAGATCGCAATTCAGGTTGATTAACACGTATTATTTTAAGTATTTAGATCAGCAATAAGTTTATTCAGGTGAAATGAAAGTCAAAACGTATTTAATATAAGATTGTAAATGTTGGATGACAAACAAATATTTGTAAGACTATTATTGTATTATTGTGATTAAGGATTCTGAGATAAACGTACCTATGAAACTCTGTTTTCTGAAGTATCAAAGTAAAAAGGTTTTACAAAAGAGTTATAATTTATCAACGTCTAAACCCAATACTTACATTTCACAAGATTGCAAATAGTAAACAAAGCTACCATTACAAGAAGCAGATAGTTGGTATTGAAACGCAGACACCTTTATCTGTTTTCAGTTATTTCACAATTCAACAAATGAATCGCATCAAGAATACAATGTCTTCATATACCATGAAACAAGTTCGGAAAATCTCACTTCGTTTCTTCTTGATTATAAGCCACACTATATATAACTCTTTTCTCTATCATTATTCATACATACAAGTTTTGAAGCTCAGATAGAAAGAACGACAAAACATCAAAATATAAAGATGTGTATTGATGTTTGATCTCTCTTCTTTATTACAGTAAAAGTGGACTTAGTTCGTGGGAATTACACATCTCTGCCAGATCAACTAATATATAACCGGCGCACGACACACAATCGTAAGACATTCTACTAGCATTGTTCTCTTGTAAAATTGTATTATGAAGATACTTGGGCCAAGAAATCTTAGATAGACGTTTATTGACATTGTGACTGTTAACAATGTGTACTTGATTAATACGAAAATCATGCTTAAGTCACTCAAGGGTACCCGTTATATGCATGCTTTGAAGCATAATGAACGGCGCTCTGCGGAAGTCAATCGTTATGCATTTGCCACAATTTTAGATCCAGATTAACCAGCGCAAATACGCATTCTGATCAAGCTCTTCACTGTTCCCAATTAGTAAAAAAACAAGAAACGTCTGTTAAAGCCGTTTCTATTTGGATCCTCAGCATGGATGCGCGGATAGGTTTTTTTCCACAAGTGTAATACTTACGTCAATGTTAATTTTTCTTTAGAACCGTGCATATATTCGCAGACTGCTATTACGCAGCGGTATTTATATACCTCTATTTTAACCGACTTACTTCAGTCATTTGTTATTCTTTTTAGAGACGAACCGTTATGTTGTCAATCTTCTGGCATCATTAGGAAACAAAGTGCAGGGTTTTAGTGTTCGTAAGGAATTTCAAACGAACTGGTCTGATTTGCTCTCTCGAGTTCAAGGGAAAGTATCTCCTATACGAATTATTTTCTCGGATTCAATCGAACAATGGAATTACTTTATTTTTCTGGCTACCTTAAAATGAATTGTTAAGTATTTGATCAAACAAATTAAGTAAGGAATTATTTTGATAACGAACAGGAACACACGAATCTCAATATCAAATGAGTATCACAATGAACAACGAAGACGCATGGAAGATAACAAATGGGATACAAAACAGACATCCAGAGTTGGTGTATCTATTTACAAAGGTGTTCCACGCACATGCAGTTGAAGCCAGTGTCGGGTCCATTAGGATTTCATTCAAAGCTTACACTGCAGATTTTTACCAGATTCTGATGACGTTCATCTCTGAAAGGAACAAGCCACTTTGTCAATTTCTAGGAGATCTTCTGTTTAACAGCGATGTTCGTCGGACTGATGATACCTTCTTCGATATGTTTATCGAATGTATCCCATGTATGTTATAGTATCTCACTTCTTTTGAAAAATTACTACGCTGTATGTTCAATGAAAGGGTTGCCATAATGATTTGTCTTTGTAAACTTACTGAATATAAAAACAAGCTTTGTTAGTCAAATAAGCAAGTAAAGCACTTATAAAAGATATAATAATACATCTTTGTTCACTTTAGGCATGTAATTTGTGTTTCCAATAGTTTGCACAAAATGAAATATCGCTGCCGCCTATCTGAAAGTTCAGTGGCAATCTCCAAAATGTTACTTCAAAGCCGCTTTAATACATTACAAGTCTGAGCGCATACTGGTGCTCATATTCGGTGGGCATACTCTTCAGAAAATTGACTTCGCCGAACGTTGTTATAGTATGCACACATTTTCTTTCTCAAAACTGTACATGTATACGTTTAATAATTCTTAATGAATATTACTAGTATATGAAACCGAATAAAAGAAAATTCACTGTAGTTTAATTCTAAGGATGGATATGTATTTTTTTATCAGTAATTGGACCAAACAACATGGATATCTTCATACACTCCGATCCAGCAGAAGTCATTGCTCGACGAGGCCAGATGTTGAGCGATGTCCTTTATCTTCAAGACGTTGTTGCCATTGACAAACTCGGTGCATACCTAGAAAACACCGATGATTTGATAGACATAATTCTGGAATTGGAAAAATGTGATTTGTTTCTGGAACACATCAAAGCAACTGAAAACGAAAAGGAGTACAACAGAATTATTTGGTCTGGTAAATCAATTGTCTTATTATCATTGTCTTGACCATGACGATCGAATATGGTGAACGGATGACATCAGTAAACAGTCTAATCGGACTTTACTCGTTCAGCCATACAACAAATTTCAGCATCAGAATGTATTGATATATAGTCAAATGAAAATGAGTGGCGCTCTGCGAAAACCAATCGTTATGCATCTGTGACCAGTGTAAATTAAAATCAGTCAGCGCATCCGCGTAGTCTGATCTTTTTTTGCACTTTTTGCCAAAGAAGGGTCTTCAGAAACCTCAGTAAAGCAGAACACATTTAGATTCTTGGTATTGATGTGCAGGCGCTTATTTCTCCACTCGTATAATAACTTCGTAAATGTTGTTTTTTTGGAGCACCACTCACATACACTTGCCACTTTCACTAAGGATTGTTTTGAAGGAGGTCGACCCCATATCAAAATATAATGAAAACTATTTAACAAATATAGGAATTGATGCACAATTGATATATTTGTATGTATTTTAACTTCCTGTTCAAAGTCACGAAATTGAAAAATACATATCCTTTCTACAAAACCTATGACATATATGCCATATGTTAACTTGACCACCAAAAAGATAAAAAATTGACATAGATATAAACGTGTGACGACTACCTATGCGTATTAACATTCTTTGAAACATTTATATTCCAGGTTCCACTGAGGGCCTTGACAAAGGATTTCGTGATAACAAAGAAAAAATCATAAACATTCCAAATGTCAATAACCTGCTAAGAGCACTCGATCCACAATTCGACGACGTTATTGACAATGATGCACTGAGACAAATGCTAGCAAACATATCACATCTTGATGATATAAAACGCTACGACCGTCTTAGTAGCATATATGATGAGCTATGTAATATGGGAGAGTACAAAGTTGTTGATGCTATTCAAAAAACGGCAAAGTCAGGTAATTAAGATAAGATTTTGTGATAGCTTATTGCTGTTAAGATGTATGTAAAATATGAATAATAATTCCGAAATTGTTCGTAGGCACATTACTAAAGTATATGGTATTATATACCGCAAACATCAATGTTTTTCGTAGCATTTTCAACACCATAAATCGAACGCTGAGTTTCTATTTATTACATCATGCTTCGTCTTCTCATGCAACTTTCATCATCTATAGATTGGTATCACGATTACACAACCTATGTACTTTATAGATTGAACAATATTAGTTGTTCATGCATTATGCTTTCAATTACACAAATTGTATGGATGTTTATGGTAAGTCACTGTCAAAGCATTTTGTTATTTTTCGGAATCTCTGCAATGCGCGATTTCCTTCATTACACATCCATATCGTCACAATTATTTCTTTTCCATCTACATGTTTTAAATCTGACTTGTACAATTCCATAACAACATATGATGACACTTTGAATAAAAGTTAACCATACAAAAAATGTGGCAAAACGATTAATTGCTCATTATGCAAAGTCGACTGCAGGTTGGAAAGGGTTAAAGCTGATCTCAAATCAATCACACGATTTACGCTAACTAACTGTTATGAAGTTACATGATATACATGTGTCTGTAACCATTTGGTCATATGACTAAAATCATTACATTACACATTAAAAGAGATATACAGTAAACTCGAAAGTTCCGGGTCAGTTACCAAATTAACGAATCTTGTCTCTTTCAAAGTAAAGTTGAGAGAAACAAAAGTACATAAAGTGGTTTAACAAATACTTCCTCCCCACCATGATGTAACTCAGCAATTATGTTGAGTAAATGTTTTTAAAGTCGTCTGCTGCAGATTTGACGAATGTGGGAAAGGGTTAAATCAATTGATGACTAGGAAATAGTGTTTTGAGTACACAATTATCAGCTTTACAACACAGCAACCTTGTTCCTTATCAAATAGACACTCACTATTAAATAACTTTAAAAAAGAAAACATAAGTAAGATGCAATTTGTCAATTTTCAATAACTGTCTTAACAGACATATTAGCTGTCTATTACTTAAATACAATCAGCATTTCAGAACACTTTTTCAGGGAAGTTAACCTGTTTAACTGAGAGGTAACCGTCTTAATGTTTTGTTTTGCATATACATGTATAACATATGTAGGCTAGCAGGAATAACCACTACCCCTCCGTCTTCATGTTGTGCAGGCCATGGTGGGAAACTAGGCACTGGGTCGCCTGTTGCTTCAGCAAATTTATCACCACCTTCATCTAACACAGAGCGAAAAAGTCCTGACAAAGATATTTGCACATGTCCAATAGGCAACGTAGCAACATCATTTAGTTTAAATACTGGTATCAGTTACCATTGCATGCACATTTTCCTGGAACTGGTCTAATGAAGGTATCCAAACCAAACAAGCATTCATGTCTTCAATGTTTGTGTACTCCCTACACACTCTTAAACGTGTTGGAAGTTATGTAAAAGGTGGCCTTATCTTGTATGTAAGGTAACCCTAACTAATTGATTTCTGTATCTCCATGACTGAAACATCTGGCCTATCATCATCACTTCCGATACATGCACTCCCCAAACTTCCCGCATATTGAAGGTATTCTACTTGATCTTTAAGGGACTGAAAAACATATTACACAGTGCTATATCAATGATTCCATCACGAGATGTCACATGAATGTGACAAATGCCTTCAGTTTGGACAGATACCGAAGTAATAATCTATATTGATCAAAATTAGAATATATACTTTGAGTTAAACAATTGGCGCCCAACAGATAAGTCCCTCATGCGTGAATTCCTGCCAATGATGGCGCAAACTTTACTGTACACACGTTCATGCACGAACACTGTTGTATTTCAACCAACTAATAAGTCATATTTGACAAAAAATGTAAATTTATGGGAGTGAAATTGTTCAATAACAAATTCTTAACTTTGATTTTTCACCATAAGCATTAAATTATTCTTAAAAAGTTACAAAAATAGTTTTACTAATAAATTGATAATTTGGTAATTTGTTTTTGGCTTACCAGAAACTGTCGAGTGTACTCGAATTATGGAAACATTAATTATAATGTGCCAAGAAGCAGAATTTGTCAAAGAAATAAGACCTTCGGTGGGACAATGTACACATTTCGGAACAATGTATGTTCGGGTTAGCCTGTACCTTCTTATCATAATCTAAATAAGTGGGTATAAGCTTCAAACAAACCTAGATCTATGTGAGTAATATGTGAACAGCGGAAATCTTAATTAGACTTTGCAGATGCACATGCTAAACAGTATCTGCGCACAAAAGCTTACTTGTACTTTTTCACATGGACGGATTGTAAAGATTGATACACTCAAGTACTATTATTTAAATAGATCCCAACACTGCGACATTAAATTATGTATAATTGTAGCCAAGACAGTCGTCAAATGTTCCACTGAAACGTTACTATTAACTATTATCACGACAAGAGGCACATACATTACTTCCCTTTTAATGTCTTGCCACTGGATACGATCCAATTGCGATTTTTAAAATAAACCTGAATTCAACTTTCAAGGCAATGAGATCAGAACTATCTATGCATGCATCCAATATAACTTCTTATCTTTTAACAAATATAATATACTATTGCGACAACTTCTTACCTCAAAATGTTTATCACTCTCTCACGGCTAAATATATACTGCTTAAACAAGAATAAGACATGTAAACACAGTCTATGACTTGTAATTTAAACGTAAATCGTATATCAGGCGAGATAAAAATGACAAGTGTGCATACAATTAAACCAATACTTGCCTTTTACATGGCAAATTCTTCCTATTTTTACTCTTTCGGAGGATAAGTTTGTGTCATGGCTCATATGGTGGACATTAAAATCATCAGTGTTCTTTCAGTATTTCAGTTAAATACAAACTATATCCGATGCATTAAGAAACGCCTTTACGAGTATCGATGCCTTTATTAGGCGTCGACATGGAAGAGCGGCTCGTTTTATACGAATTAGATGTATAACGGTCATAAAAATCGTTACGTGTGTATATCATTTAAATACGTGACAGCGGTCGAGGGGTCAATCTTAAAATCATTTTTATAACGAAGAACAGCTTCCCATTCCACTACTCTCCCGAAAGTTTGCCGACAAACTGATTTCGGTATTGTTCTAATACAAGTTAAATAGAGATGTCGAAATAAATAATTGCTCATTTATGTTTATGTCTATACTCTGTCACCATTACAAGACATTACGTGATTGTGTACGTTTGGCCAGTAGTCAATTCATCCAACTAGATGTTTACTAGTTTAGAATTACGATGGCAAAATGCACCACACCAGTTCATCTGTAATATTACATTTTATAAATGGCAATATTCTTAATAAACCGAATATAATTCTGAAACTTGTAGAACAACTTTGGTATTATATTTCCCAATATGATTTATATCTTTATTCAGTGGCTAATGGGACACGAATGGACGTCAGTTCTAAGTTGGTGTTGAAAAGTCGGAGACAGATGGTAGTATCACTGATTGACCATAAGAGGTACCTATGTCATGGGGAGGATTATTTTGAGTTCGAAAAGCTCCTACAATTCGTACAAAAGAAAAATAAACTACTAATTTTCTTTGCTCATATAAAAGATATAGTGGATGAGTCCGTGTATGAAAGGATCACTTGGTTTGGTAAGTTAATAGTGCACTTTTCAAACCGCTTCGTTGGTTTCGTGGTAGGCTTATTTTAACGCATTTGAGAAATGCACGATGAAGATCATGACTTCATGCACGAGATATTACTGACCAGTAATTTCTCAGTTTATTTTGAGTTTTTTATTGTGATTTCTCAAGAACATTGCATTAACCATAACTGCAAGAACATATCCTTATACAGTTAACTATTTCTAGCATAGGCCAGTTAGGATTGATTTGTCTTAACATGTCTTTTATTTTACATATCAGATAATCATAATTTCATTTCATTTTTTAAGGAACACACCAACAATTAATGAAAGGTTTCATTGCAAACTATGATTTACTTGTCAATCTCCATAGAGAGCATAGAGAGGACAGTATTTTTAAAAAGCTTTTAAGTCAGCTTGACCCCAAAATTGTCCAAGAAGAGGAATGGCGAGACATGGCTAAAGTGGACAAGAGATACACCATGATAACATTTCTGCAACACATTTTTGAATCTGGGTTTGAATGTATTTCTCACGTGTATGACAAGCTATGTAATATCCAGGCTAATGATATAGTTGACCAGATAAGAAACAAAGGCACAACTGGACTATGTTACGACGGTAAGTTAAGGTCTTATTTGATAAAGAAAAATATCAACTGTGATAAGTATATTTGTTATGGACAAGATTGTGGTTATGGGCACTGTGTTTTTTAAACATATTTCTAGTTTAATGTGAACATTACTTGTATCATTTATGTACACATATCATACCTTTGTAACCATATCAATCTCTTTAGGATAAATGTCATACTAAGACTAAGTTAACTTTTACAGAATATTGTAAAAGAACAATATAAATGATGAACTTTTACTCAACAATTAAACAGTGTGAATATTTAATTAGGTCTGATTAGTTCTTACTTTTAACCATAGGAGGTGAGCGTTTCTATGTACTACCAACCTCTATTCCCTTTTTCTTTCAGAGCCTGCGGAATTGGCTGTGGAACAAATTGTGTTTACTGGAAAGTTCAGAGTGTATACCGTGTAAAGAACCATTTCTATACAGAAAAAAAATGTCATCAGAGATATTGACATTTGAGTCTAGAATGTGTTATATAGAACCATGGCTTAATACGAGAGATAAACACTATGCAAGAGTGGATATTGTCTGTTTCTTTAAGACGTGTATTTAATATCCCTGCTTCTTCATATATTTATATTACGTATACGGTGATATTTCTAGAATATGTGAAAATTCATGATTTCTTTCTGAAAAATAATTTCCATGTGATGTAATCAGTTGGCCGGATGATATGAAACAACGTCACGCATGAAACGTTACAAACTACGTCACTTTACATGTTCGTGTATATTGATTAAGGTAGTGACGCCATGGGCGGTTGTTTCCGTAAAATATGAGGGGTGAAGTAATATGGCATTTGTTATAATTATAAAACAAATCTAACTTTTAGAAAATAATCATGATTTCATCAAAATTCTACATTTCCTTACATCTATGATTTTTTTTTTTTTTTTTGAACATTGAAGAAGGAAATTTTTTATCGCTCGTTAATTAACCGTCAATACGAAGCTTGTGCATATGTACTCGTTTGTAACACGCGCGTAATTATCACTCGAGAAATGATTCCCGTATCAACAGTTCAACTTTAAATATACTCTATATATTTATGAAAATGTCGTTTGATTTTATTCATATTTCACAGATCATTACTATATAATAAATTATACAATAACACCTTATGCTAACGAAATTAGATCCATTATTACAGACTTGGGTAAACAACGTTATAATAGGGAGTCTTAGTTTGATACATTAATCATAACGCGAAATACATTGTTGCTTCAGAATCAAAAGTACACGGGTTAAAAGATAACGTCTTATCTAGACCTTTAAGGTCACAATATTATGTCAAATGGCGCGAATTCGATCACGTGATCACAATAATCTCTGTTTTCTATTTCATCGAAAAACTTCAAGAAGCATATATTCAGCTCATTATAAACACTTTAATTCAATTCATATTAATCATGGTAATCTTTCTTTGTCAGAAAAATATCGACTTCCATTCTGAAACGTTTATAGTTAGATTCGGGGTGTTTTTTGGTAATTTCACATGTATTTCGGTTTGATCTCGTCCGGGTTGCACTACAGTACTCATAGAGACCAAATGCTCTGCCTTTGCATACATTTTTCATAGCTTCTATAGTCCCATTTGAAAGTGTACACTTTATCATGTACAGACATCTGGCAGGTGCAAATAAGTTCAAGAGACAGCGTGAGATATAAGGGAATCTGGTCGCAATACCACAGCTCTTACCGAAAAGACCCATTTGATCTTTAACGTGCTCAATTCATAGCACCGATACACACAATGCACTTTTCTCAGGTAAGGACTAGTACTTGACTTCTAGTTCTAGTTGGAGACACTCAAAGCACCTCCGAAAAGTCCAGGACCCAGACCGTTAGTTTAACCCCAGATTTGAATTGACATAGCCGCCGGGACACTCATTCGTATGAGGTCAAAATAACCTTTTATAGTGATACATATTTGCTTTAATACTGTAATGAACCAAACAAGGGTATACACTGAGTGAATATAACACTGATACAAAGTAAATACATTCGAAGTATATTTCGGTACATATCTGTGTATTTGTGTGTGTATTTTTAGTAACCCTCCCAACAGCATTAAGCGAACACAAAGATTCAGCTTCCGTTAAGATTGGTTCTACTTTCGTGGAAACAATCGTAGAAAACGGAGGGAACAATGTACCTCCATGGCATATTTTTTAAGCCACCTTTAACAAAATGGACCTGATGCGCCGTGTTAATAAATATCATAAAACTGAAATTTATCGGATTGTTACGATATTGTGTAAAGTAACTTATCATGGTTACCTTACTACATAATTCGGACCATTGCAAATAAAAAATATGTAGATTTGGCATATCACTGGGCGGAAGAACATCATACGTTTGACGAAGCTCAATGTAGGTTTAGAAGAAATTATTCTACAGCTGATAACATATATACATTACAGGCAGTTATACAAAAATACTTTTCAAACCAGAGAGGCCAATTGTATTGTCTTTACGTTGATTACAGCAACGCTTTTGATAAAATAAACCATTACAAGTTGTTTGAATGTCTTACAAATATAGGTATACACGAACACTTTTTAGTTCCTACTGACCACAGGCCAGAAGAGCTTATACCATGGCGTTGTGTCCGTTGTCCGTGCGTCCGTGCATCCGTAAACAATTGCTTGTGAACGCGTTAAAGTCTTCAGTTGTGATTGTATCTCAATCAAACGTATACAGTAGTTAGATATGACTCGATGATATAACCAATATTTTGCTTCGGAGCGCAAGTATGGGCCATACATATTTTTCCTTTTCCGTTTCCGTCTTGGCTGCAAAACATTGCAAAAAATGGCGGCTCACAAATCTTACAGAACGAAAATGAAGCTGGCCAAAAAACAGAAGCAAAACAGACCAATCCCACAGTGGGTTCGAATGAAAACAGGCAATACCATTAGGTACAATGCCAAGAGGCGTCACTGTAGGAGAACAAAGCTGAAGATGTAAACATATTCAGAAGTCGTAGAATCTGTTCACCTTGACTTTTGTGAAAGATATCTAAAATTAAATAGTAAAACAAATAACATGGTAGCATTGGGAGAATGGGGTAGATATCCTATTTATGTTGATAATTATTCTTACTGTATTAAATATTGGTGTCGTTTATTAGTAATGCCAAATAACAGATATCCTCGAAATTGTTATTTAATGCAAAAATCCTTGAATGATGTTGTTATTATACCCCCGATTTTCTTGTTCGTAGTCTTGTTCGGAGCATTACTTTAAAACTACTTGTTGGAATTAAATAAAATGTTATACGATGATACAACACATTGAGATGAAGTGCGGTGTACAGGAACCATAACTATACTTAACCTAAGTACAGAGATAACGCCCTTTGTTATTTTTCTTTATACAATGGTAGAACATAATGAGAGAAAGTGCAGTGTACAAGAACTAGTTATTGCCCTTTGTTACTTTTTCTTGTTCGTAGAGTCTTGTCCGGAGTATAACTTTAAAACTAATTGTTGGAATTTAATAAAACTTCATACAATGATACAACACATTGAGGGGAAGTGCGTTGTGTAAGAACCATAACTCTACTTAACCTACTTACATAGTTATTGACCTTTGTTAATTTTTCATGTCTAGAGAATTACTAAATAACTAATAGATGTAATCTTATGAAACTGCAGACAATGGTAGAACACAATGAGATGAAGTGCAGTGTACAAGAACCATAACTCTAATTTACATAATTACAGAGTTATTGCCCTTTGTTACTTTTTGTTGAGCATAGAATAATTTCAAAACGAATGGATGGAATTCAATAAAACTTCATACTATGATACAACACATTAAGAGGAAGTGCGGTGTACAGGAACCATAACTCTATTATACCTAAATACAGAGTAATTGTCATTTGTTACTTTTTCTTGTCCTGAGAATTACTTAATAACTAATATATGGAATCTAATAAAACTGCATACAATGCTAGAGCACTATGAGAGGAAGTGCAGTGTATGAGAACCATAACTCTAATTTAAATAATTACAGAGTTATTGCCCTTTGTTACTTTTTGTTGATCGTAGAATAATTTCAAAACTACTGGATGGAATTCAATAAAACTTCATACTATGATACAACACATTGAGAGAAAGTGCAGTGAACAAGAACCATAACTCTATTTTAGCTAATTACAGATTGATTTCCCTTTGTTATATTTTCTTGTTCCTAGAATAATTTTCATCGCCCTTTCTTACTTTTTTCTTGTCCAAAGATCTTTTTTCTTGTCCAGAGACTATCTTTAAAACTATGAGTTGCAATTTAGGGTAGGGTTTCTTAATATTCCACTACCATTCCTATCAGGGTGACTTTCGGGGGTATTAATCACATTCAGTGATAGTTCTAGTTGTTGTAGATGCTGACGGAGATCTATAAGTAATTAATGAATAACCTGTTACTTATTAAAAGAAAACCTGTTACTTATTCAAGAAAACCTGTTACTTATTCAAGAAAAGTAGCCTTTTTTATCCAAAACATCAATAAAACTGCATATGTTGATGTTGCCAACAACAATGTTGATGTTGCCAACAACAATGTTGATGCTGTTGTTGTTGTAGATGTTGACAGAGACAAATTGATACATTTTAAATCACCTGTTACTTATTCAAAATATGGTTACTTATTCGGCCTTTTTCAAGAAAAGAAGCTTTTGCTATAACAAATATCATTCACATTGCATATGTTCATGTTGCCAACCACAATTGTGATGTAGTTGTTGTTGTAGATAATGACGGAGATCTATATGTATCTATTAAATAACCTGTTACTTATCCAAAAAAAACCTGTTACCTATTCATACGTTTTTATCGGAAAGAAGCCTCTGCTATCGAAAACATAAATCAAACTGCATATATTGATGTTGAAAATCACAATGTTGATGCTGTTGTTGTTGTAGAAGCTGACAGAGTCCCATTGGAACATTTTAAATCACCTGTTACTTATTCAAAACCGGTTATTTATTCGGCTTTTAACAGGAAAAGAAGCCTTAGCTATCACAATCAAAGTACTGAAAGTACGATAATGCGGGGGATGTTGGCTTTAGAGTGTTAACAAGATTTTCCTTCAATTTGACCTAGTGACCTACTTTTCGACCCAACATGACCCATGTTAGAACTTGACCTAGATATCATCAAGGAAAACATTATGATAAAGTTTCAACATGCTCAAGCTAAAATTGCAGTATCCAGAGTGTTAACAAGAATTTCCTTCAATTTGGCCTAGTGACCTAGTTTTTAACCCGGCATGACCCATATTCAAACTTGACCTAGATATCATTTAGATAGAATTCTGACCAAATTTCAAGCTGCTGTAGCCAGAAAAGATGCATTTTACAGAGTTAACAAGATGTTCCTTCAATTTGACCTAGTGACCTATTTTCTCACCCAATGTAACCCATATTCAAACTTGACCTGGATATAATGAATACAAACATTCTGACAAAATTGTTAAACTGCTGAAGCAAAAATTGCGGCATCTAGTGTTAACAAGCTTTTCCTTCAATTTGACCTAGTAACCTACTTTTTGGCCCATCATAACCCATGTTCGAATTTGACCTACATATCATCAAGACAAACATTCTGATAAAGTTTCAACATGCTCAAGTTAAAAATGAGGCATCTAGAGTGTTAACAAGATTTCCATTCAATTTGGCTTAGTGACCTAGTTTTTGACCAGGCTTGACCCATATTCAAACTTGGCTTAGATATCATATAAAAAAACATTTTGACCAAATTTTAAGCTGCCTCAGCAAAAAATGTGTCTTCTACAGTATCAACAAGATCTTCCTTCAATTTGGCCTAGTAACCTAGTTTCTGACTCAATATGACCCATATTCGAACTTGATCTAGATATCATTAATATATCTATAGGTGCTACCTATTTACGAAAAAAACACAAGAAAATTATAAACAAAAATTAAAGAGCATACTTTGGCCATAAAAAAGGATTTATAAGTAATTGACTAGACAATAATAATGTTAATGTCATGTTTCTTGCATTATCAAAACATATTTGGAATTCGTATTGATGTCGTCTATTATTACGAACAAAAAATGATAAAGTAAAGACTTTCAGAAAATCAAGGAATACATTTATAATGAACGAGGTTAGAACATGAGGGCCAAGATGGTCCTTAATCGATCACCTGCATTATGGTAAAGAAGCAAATAGATCAGCCCTTTTCTGATGCCACCTGGCGACTGTCGTTTTCAACCAGTCAATATTATGACTGGAACAAATTATGTAAGGGGTCACATTTCTGCTAAACCCTTTCCCTATTAGAGACGGTTTCTGAGGCCTTGCAACAGACGATTTAGGAATAGATTGTCGCCAAAAGAACAATTGATCCTTATGAGAAAGTTATACTTTTGCCACAATGTTTGATAAATAATTATACTTTGAATGAGTGAGTTAATAGCTCATGTATAGGAATTTGGGGTATTTCATGTTGATACCACTATTTCTGCATGAAACGACGGCGCTCCATTGACGTTACGCCAAGATGAAGTATTACGGAAACGACCTCACGTCCTTTTTTGGCTACGATACAGTCAAAATACAGGTTCGGGCGTAGAAGGCTAATGCTGTCGTTTTTTTGACGAACAGGAAAACTTATTTCTTACAGAGTTCCATTTATTTTAAACTTTTCGTACACATGTTAATTCCCACATAACACAGCATTTTAATGATCTTAAATATCGATTTAAAAAAAAAATGATTAAAAAGACGACAATAATTTTTAATCCGTGTTTTTCGTCTCATTTTATACATACCCAAACTATCGATTTAAAAAAATTTATTAAAAAAGACGATAATAATTTTTAATCCGTGTTTTTAGTCTCATTTTATAAATACCCAAAATGGCGGTTCCCAAGGATTTGGCCGGTTTCATTTCAGAAAGCTTCATGGGTTATTGAAAAAACATCTCACTCCTGTTACCTATGAACGAAAAGAACCATTTATGGTTTTTTTTCGTATTACAAACATTCTGACAAAATTTGAAACTGCTGAAGCAAAAATTGCAAGACAAACATTCTGATAACGTTTCAACATGCTGAAGTTGAAAATAAGGCCTCCAAAGTGTGAACAGGCTTTTCCCTTTATTTTGACCTAGTGACCTACTTTTCGACCCATCATGACCTATATTCGAACTCTGCCTAGATATCATTTAGATAAACATTCTGACAAAATTTCAAGCTGCCTTAGTGAAAAACGCGGCTTCTACAGTGTTAACAAGATTTTCCTTCAATTTGGCCTAGTGACCTACGTTTTGACCCGACATGACTCATGTTCGAACTTGACTTACATCAACAAGACAAACATTGTGATCAAGTTTCAACATGCTCAAGTTGAAAATGTGGTCTCTAGAGTGTTAACAAGATTTTCCTTCAATTTGACTTATAGACCTAGTTTTTTACCTCAAATGGCCCAGTTTCGAACTTGTCCATGATTTGATGGAGATGAATGTTCTGATAAACTTTCATGAAGATCCAATGCAAAATGTAGCCTGTAGGATGTTAACAAGGGAAAATGTTTACGATGCACGACAGCCGTATTTCCGTATGTTTCATTGCAGGGATTTTCTCCAAAGGTTTTTGAGCTACCCGCTTTCAAGCTACTCGTTTTCCATATATTTAAAAGAAACATTTAAGATCCTTATGTCTAACTTAAATTTTTAAATTATGTATACAACTTCATGGATTAAAACTTTAAATTGTGTACGTTTACTTTGTATAATGTGCATACTGTTTAGCTTGTTGTGCAACGTATTTAACTGATCCCTGGTAAATCAAAGGAATTGTCTATTTTGAAAACAGAGGGCAGCACAAACAATTTACAAATTTACACTTCCTGAATAGCTGGGCATGACAATATACGGAAGTACTCAGCATAGCTGAATCCCCCGCATAAAACTCATTCCAATTGCATATGTGGATGTTGCCAATCACAATTGTGATGTTGTTGTTGTTGTATATGAAGACGAAGATCTATAAGTACCTTTTTAATAACTTGTTACTTATTCAAAACACCTGTTACTTATTCGGCCGTTTTCAAGAAAAGAAAACTTTGCTATCCAAAACATCATTAAAACTGCATGTGTTGATGTTGCCAACAACAATGTTGATGCTGTTGTTGTTGTAGATGATGACAGAGACAATTTGGTTCATTTTAAATCACCTGTACCTTATTCAAAATATGGGTCTCTGTCAGCATCTACAACAACAACAGCATCAACATTGTGATTTCCAACATCAACATATAAATTTTCATGATGTTTTGGATAGAAACGGATTCTTTTCATGAAAAGGGTCGAATAAATAACAGGTGTTTTGAATAAGAAACAGGTTATTTTATAGGTAATTATAGATCTTCGTCAGCAACTAAAACAACAACAACATCACATTTGCTGTTCGCAACATCAACGTTTGCAGTTTGAATGGATTTTCTTAATAAGTAACGAATAAGTAACAGGTTTTTTGAATAAGTAAAAGGTTTTTTGAATAAGTAACAGGTTTTTTGAATAAGTAACAGGTGATTTAAAATGTACTAATGGGTCTCCGTCAGCATCTACAACAACAACAACAACAATATTATAATTGTGGTTTGCAACATCAACATATGCAATTCGAATGATATTTGTGATAGCAAAGACTTCTTTTCTTAAAAAAGCCCGAATAAGTAACCACATTTTGAATATGTAACAGGTGATTTAAAAGGTACCATTGGGTCCTCTCTCAACATCTTCAACAACAACAGCAACAACATCATCAACAGTGTTGTTGGCTACATCACCATATGTATTACCTTAGATCAAATCTGAAAAAGTAACGTATAAGTTTCACTGAATAAGTAACCAACTTCACATTTGAAAAAGGAACAAGGAATAAGTAACAAACTTCACATTGAATAAGGAACAAGGAACAAGTAATCAACTTCACATTTGAATAAGGAATAAGAACTAAGGAATAGGGAATGAACTTCACGGAGGTGCTTTAGTAACTTGTTGTAGCGAGATTGTTATATTTGACAGACAATTTCCATTGGATGTTAAGTGAGTACATAACTTTTTATAAGAGGTTATTATTTTGATAATATTATAGTTATTTGGGAATGCTAGATTTGTTCAACTCTTTCCAAAACTCAATACCTTGGTTGTGTCGACATTTGTGTTTAATATCCATAGTTTGCAATATTCAGAAAAAGTGTCTTGGCATGATTGCAACCTTGTCGGCTCATCTGAGATTAGGACAGTGTCGTCTGCATATAGGAGAATTATAATTTTAAGCATTGTTTCTAGCCGCGGGTTGTATAGTGTCAATTATTATTGTTGTTAGTTAAGTCACTCTCTAAGTCGTTCAAATATACTGAAAAAAAGGATGGTGACATATTTTCGCCTTGACGGACGCCACAATTACAAAAGAAAACATCTGATTGTGTTTTACTTAAAATTAAACAGGGTTTAATGAGTGCACACATGTTTTTAATTTATTGAAAGAATTTTCTATGAATGCTATAAATAAGGAGTTTTTGCCATTTTTCGATTCTCAACACAGAATCAAAGACTTTTGTACAAAGCAAAAATACTAAAGCTTCTTTTAGGACTTCGAAAATTTCTTATAATGAATTAACGCCTCTCCAATTATATACGCATTTTACGGACGACTTTTGACAAAATTAGAAACTGTTTTCAATTCTTTTTTGATAGATGAACACTCATTTGTGGGGATTTTTAATAAAAACAAATGTCAAGACGTTTGCAACCTCGTCTGATGCAGATTTGTCGTATGTGGGGAAGCGTTAACGCTGAATACATGGTCACTAGTAGAGTAGCCTGCTCTGAATCCTGCTTGATTTCAGATACTGCCTTTCCTCCTGTCCTAAACATTAATTTGGTTGATTACAATATTATAATTAGGACTTGCTGGTGGTCTTTGGCTCGATTCTAGTTTGTTCATGGCTTGATTGTACGTTGCAAAAGATTGTTCTTTGTCTTCCTCAACCGTCTTATACTCCCCCGTCATGAGCCCGTGTCCATTTCATCATGTTTTTTGTGATCAGAATTAAATTGATCTATTATGCTAAGTACACTCTATCATTTCGAGTGTTTGTAGATGGTGAAAGCGTATCTTTGCGCGATTGCTTGATGACCTTGTTCTGTTTTTGGAATTCGTCCTGTATGATATTGCCCCTTACACTTAATTTTGCGATTTGTTGGACAACTGAGTGCTACCCTTTTGATGGTTTTGGCTCTTTTCGTCTTTGTAACGGACCCTCAGTTTTGACCTGACTGTAACTATCTCGGCTGAGACATCCCTGCATAAATTATGCGTGGAACCCTTACTTATTGCGATTCCATTTTAAAACGTTCGACGGCAATTACCTCCCTCATGAGATAAACTTCTTTACTGAAAAGTATTGGTAAAACAAAAATATTCATACAATATGAGTACTAACAACATAAAATGCGAGATTTAGAAATTTAAAAATGAGTAAAGATACTCTTTTTTTTTTTCTGTTAAAAAAATCAGTCCCTTTTGGAAACGTCCATTGAATAGCCACCGTAATTAGCAGACTTTAACATTGTTTTCACATCATTTCAAGATTAAATAACTGCTTGTTAGTTTATTCTGACACTGGCGCATCATTCGTAAGCCTATCCCAAAACCGTCTTCATGGTGAAGCGGTTAATGCTTTTGCATCGCGATCGGAAGACCAGGGTTCGATCCCCGGTCGGATGACACCAAACACTTTAAAATGGTAGTTACGGGCAATAATGAAGGCTGCATTTTGGCTCTCAGTTTTGTTGGGATCGCATTACGACTGAAACATCGGTGTCAGGATACACATTACCTGCTGTTCTGGTAAATAACACAGGAAACGCCGTGATATAACTGAAGTATTGTTACTGGTACTTGAAACACTTGTATTTTTTTAATGATTAATCCACCGAATTTAAAACAACAGCTGTCAGAGGACAGCATGCTCGAATTTTTCTCCGAAAAGTTGAGCTAAAAATGAGTCATTCGTTTTCTTTAATCGTTTCCCTTCATACAAACGCATGTTGTCGCTTCTTCAGTGGATGTCTATTGTAAACAATGTGGCCAAAGAAGAATTGTTCATTATGACCCCTTTTTCCTCCAGCAACAATGTGTTCAACTCTTCTAAATATTTATATTTTAAATTTTAGACATTTCCCATAGTTTTTCATAGAGGTTTTTAAAATCGCCTGTTTCAGATTTACTGTATGTTGGAAAGTGTTGGCGTTAAGTTGAGGATGTTCACAGACGAGTGCACATTTGAAACCAATATCCATATAAAAACCCAGTTTTACATATACTCGACTACTCTCTCAACTAGCTTTAATTGTTCACGAAATCCAATACCCAAAAAATCTCATTTTATGTGTAATAATACTATGTTACGAGGGGCATTCAATAAAATAAGACTGCTTTTCGTATGTATAAAAGTATCACTACATATAAAACTTTGTTGGTGCTTCATGTCTTTTCCGTAATGGTCGGCTTTGCCTGACTTTTATTGACTGTTATAATAAACTCAAGTTTCAACCCTAATAAGCCAATCAGACAGTTCTTGTAGGATCACATTTAGCATATTTGAAACGCTTGGCATATTTGTCTGGTTTTGGTTCTA
Source organism: Serripes groenlandicus (assembly GCA_031761405.1). Classification (NCBI taxonomy): domain Eukaryota; kingdom Metazoa; phylum Mollusca; class Bivalvia; order Cardiida; family Cardiidae; genus Serripes; species Serripes groenlandicus. The sequence continues at coordinate 65,209,956 of JASEVX010000001.1, forward strand.
ACAGCAGCAATGGTTCCCTTTTTCATTCTCTACCGGGACGGTTACTGTATTGCAAGCTGTATTATTTTAGTCCAGCTAAAGAACGTTCATCAACTAACATGTATGCGACACAATTTCAAAATCAAAGCACTGAAAGTGCGGAGAAGTAGGGAAAATGTGAAAGTAAATAATGTATTTATTTGTTAAGAAGTTAAAGGAGATCATATCAAAAATAGTAAAAATTATGCAACTGCCAATTTGAAAACACAAGGACCTTGATGGCACTATATCACTCACCTGAGTGCAAGAGCTCACAAGTATACATATTTAAGACATGAAGAATCTCAGGAAAATTTGACAGCAGGTTTAGGCAGAATATTTTGAAGTTCTGCCTTATTATATTGAGAAATATGCCAATGTTAAATCAACTTCCATCAAGTAGTAAACCATGTGCTAGACTAGGAGAAAGTGTTTGATCAATGCAAAACTCATCAAGACATTTATTATGACAAAGATTCAAAATGCCACCTCCAGAGTGTTATCAAGATTTTACTTCATTTGGCCTAGTGACCTATTATTTTTTACCTGACATGACCCATATTTGAAAATGGACTAGATATTATCAATACAAACATTCTGAAAAAGTTTCAAGCTGCTGAAGCAAAGAATGCAGCCTCCAGAGTATTAACAATATTTTCCTTCAATTTGGCCTAGTGTCCTAGTTTTAAACCCGGCATGACCCATATTCGAACTTGGCCTAGATATAATTAGGATAAACATTCTAACCAAATTTTTAAAAAATGTGGCTTCTAGTGTTACCAAGATTTTTCTTCAATTTGGTCTAGTGACCTAGTTTTTGAACAGACATGACTTAGCCTACATATTATCAAGACAAACATTCTGAAACAGTTTCAACATGCTCAAGTTAAAAATGCAGCATCAAGAGTGTTAACCAATTTAACCTTCAATTTTGCGTAGTGAACTAGTTTCTGCGGGCACCTGCACAGCACGATCGGGTAGCCCGGTTGAGAGACAGGTTGGTGTTTTCACGCTACCGATATAACTTAGTTAAATTGGTGCATTGGTGGCTGAAGAGGAGAGGCATGGCCTTCGTTCACTTCACTGCCACTCTCCCTCTCTTGTTGTTTCTGCACTCTCCATCTCCTTCAGTCCTCTCATCTTGTCTAGGTAGTACTGTTACTCTGACACTTTTGTGATAAATGTGTGTTAACTTGTTACCTTCTGTGAAGAGCGCGACTGGATGATCTGATGAATGATGCGATGAGCTGGCTTTTATAACCTGCGAGCCACAGTGGGTTGTCGGCCAGACGCCGGCCTGTCCCCAGTCAAAATGTCTGCCTGATTCCCGGCCGTGCTCTGAGCGACGTCTGGATTGTCTGGGTAGTCCAAAATTTGGCCCGGCGCTCGCCCGATATGTGTGAAGCCCGACCGAACATCGGCCAGGCATCAGCCGATTAATGTGCGATCAGTTTGCGATGAGGTTTATAGTCCGAGTTAAAAGTAACTCGATGCCCGCGAGGTGTCCCGAAGGGTTCCGGCCGAAAATGCTTAGAAATCCGCCGCAAACTACTCGCAAACCTATCGCAATGTATGTTGTGACTGGGGTTTAAGTGATACTAGGGCCAGGCATCAGCCGATTAATGTGCGATCAGTTTGCGATGAGGTTTATAGTCCGAGTTAAAAGTAACTCGATGCCCGCGAGGTGTCCCGAAGGGTTCCGGCCGAAAATGCTTAGAAATCCGCCGCAAACTACTCGCAAACCTATCGCAATGTATGTTGTGACTGGGGTTTAAGTGATACTAGGTAGGTTTCATTTTTAATTCATAAATATGCTTTTGAAAACAATATAAATCTGGAGCAGAAGACTTTTGAAAACATAAAGGTGGATATCCATATCTCTATGTGCAGCCAATGATCGTCATTGATGATCTTCAGTCGGATTTCACGAGTGTGGGCGGGGGGGGGGGGGGGGGGGTAGGAGGGGGAGGCACGGGCTCTACGGGCCCCGCGGTTAATCTGCCACTGCATATTTTGTTTACCATTTATTTTTCGTCGCACGGGTCCTACGGGTCCCCCCGGTTAATCCGCCACTGCATTTTTTCACGCGCCATCTTTGTTAACAATTTATTTTTCCATAAGCTTCCATATTTGACATCTCGGCGCATTAGTTTCTAAGAATTTGTTGAAATTATATTGGAGTACTCACGCCTTAAGTTTTTCACTGACGTTCCGACAACATTATAATGATTATTCTGGGGTGATCTTAACCTTTTAAATGCAGTTTTGTTGAATCTATGATGAATTATTTTTCTAGCGCAGTCTCACCTTTAAATGCGTTATAGGGTGTTAACAGAAATTGGCAGGCTGCCAAATCCGGAAAAAATGTCTTTACTACTATCACCAGGGGCTCAAGCCCCAGGCCCAAAATAGCTTTTGGAGATAGCTGAAAAGAAAATCTTCTACTTTATCTAAACGTGCCATTATAGCATTGACATGTAACCACTTTATATGAATTTGTATAATTACACAGTGATTCGAGGTTAACCGGTTTAAATATAAAAAAAAAACCACACAGATGGATAAATAACATCGGTAATTAACTACATAAAAGTCCCCTTCAACGGCTATACATTTATAGAATGCCCCTCGTACAACGAGCAGTAGTGTTATTTACCGATCGAAGCAGGAAGCATTTATTTTCCAAAAACGAATAAATAGTTTATAATGCGATGGAAACTGTACTAGCAACGAGTCAAGCGTATTTTATTAGAACAAGGTAAGTCTTCTTATATAATTAGTTCGATGAGTTGTTGACGGAATGGAATTTTCTTTTCAATACTTTTGATACTATATCTAATCATTTGACTGCGGGAACCGATTTTGTGAAGCCTCTGACACCAGTATAACGCTAGGCTCGTTGGCACACCCGCGCCGTCTGACCCTATACTCTATACTAGTGGCTTCTCAATTCAAATTATGTATCTTGAATTGTTTGCGGACTCTTCCAAACACATATCTGAAGCAATCCATTAACAAAAAATATGTAATAATTTTAATACATGTTGCCTAGTACATAATGCGCATTCTCAAGGATGATCTGATTACCTCCATATCCCCGACCGGCCAAATTACGCAACCACGTGTGTGGTCTTGGTTTCTAATCGAAGTAAGGGGACCTTTGTCAGACCTATAGTGGACCATACTACTAAACCTGATCAATACCCTTCCAGACCACTTGCCGACACACATCCGCACAATGTACTATCGGGAGCAGACTATGTATAACAATGTAGACTTTTTATATAAAAGACTATCGAAGACGCAGCATCATGAACGTTAAGCAGCAGGCATTATATAGACGGTAATGATTGGCTAGAGATTGGGTGCATCTGCAAATTATCGAGTTGATCGATTAAATGAATCTGATTGGGGTCGTGCTACTAGATGTCTTCCCAATGAACTAGACTTTGTGTACGAGAATACACGAGTGGCTTCTCAAGCGCTATAAAAAAAAATGTGTTTAAACGTGTTGAAAACCCGACCGCGTTTGACAAAGGTAGACCGCTGCAGACCGGGCGCGACCCCCAATGCAGACTGAGGGAGATCATTTCGCGAACGCATGATGGAGGTTCATCGAGGTACTAAAATGTTCGCAACCACATCGTCTCACCAATATCGACACCATCCGCAAATATATTATTTATTCCTGAGTGCAACTTCTGACAACAAACTGGAAGAGTAGTTTTACTTTTTCTATGGCAATATAATTTTAAATGATATAAAAGCGGAGTGTCAGTTACACTCAAAGTCGCTAGACGTGGCACATATATTTGACTGTTAATGATCTAGTGAACTTACAATTAGTCCCGACTCATAATACAATACCTTCGTAGGATTTGTAATAAATCACAACAGCGATAGAATAGCCTACTTAACGTTTTGACTGCTGGAACCATTCCCCATACTCAAGGCTGCCAAATTCAACGTTTTGCTCTTGATAGTCATAAAATTGGCTATGAACTCTTCCTAATGCAAAGCTGTACAAGTACACTTTAGAAAAACAGCCTTAAAAGTGTTAATGTAAAGTACGATTAAATAGCGTTCTTCGATATCCGAATATTAGAAATAACCCAGATCTATCGGTTTGCTGAAAAAAGGGTTTAATGTCGTATATTATTAAAGAGAACACTTACATGCATATAGACGAGTATTAGAAATAACCAGTTTCTATCGGTTTACTAAAACAAAGCGTTACTCTCATGTACGATTAAGTAGCACACTTACATGATGTATATAGCCGAATATTAGAAATACCCATTCTCTATGAGCTACTGGGATTCTCCATCTACCAGATGGCGATCAGGGTAGACCCTGAACAGACTCAAAATGTGGAGATTAATCACCTGCATCTCCGTTGATCACAAAGACGGGAAAGTCGATTTTCGTCTGATTTGACCGGTATAATAGACTCTTCTTTCCGAGAACTTTTGTCCTTCACATGTTTTACAATTAGGTGATTATCAGGGTTTATATGTAGAACATATGATAGTATCATATAAACTATATACTATGATGTAAATTATGTAAAGAAAAACCCTCTTTTGCTGATGACAAACGACTAGGAAGAGATGAATTACATAAAACACGTTCAAGTGATGTATTAAGTAACCATATACTGTTTGAAATAAAATACTTATTATATGTCTAACAAACTTGTATCTTATTTATTAACATAACAAGAAAATACAGGTCTTAATTTAAGATTGGTCATTTCTTATAAACAAACACACAAGCACCATCTGTCGCCCGTTTTGAAAAAACGGATCGTATTATAGTTTCACCTGCGGCGTACGGGCGGGCGGGCGGGCGGGCGGCCGGCGTCCAGTATGTTGTCAGCTCAATAACTTTAGAAGCCTTTGTCCAATCATCACCAAATTTAGTCAGAATGTGTATTGGGATAATATCTTGGACAAGTTCGCTAACTAGCCATATCGCTTTAGTCAATCAAGAGTTAACGCCCTTTAATTATAGAAATTACCCAAATTTGGTCGTGTCAGCTCAATAACTTTAGAAGCCTTTGTCCAATGATCACCAAATTTTGTCAGAATGGGTATTGGGCTAATATCTCGGACAAGTTCGATAACTAGCCATATCGCATTAGTCAATCAAGAGTTATTGCCCGTTTATTATAGAAATTACCCAAAATTGGTCTTGTCAGCTCAATAACTTAAGAAGCCTTTGTCCAATCATCACCAAATTTAGTCAGAATGTGTATTAGGATAATACCTAAAACAAGTTCGAAAACTAGCCATATCGCTTGAGTCAATCAAGAGTTATCGCCCTTTAATTATAGAAATTACCTAAAATTGGTCTTGTCAGCTCAATTACTTTAGAAGCCTTTGTCCTATCATTACACAATTTGGTCAGAATGTGTATTGGCATAATATCTCTGACAAGTTCGATAACTAGCCATATCGCTTTAGTCAATCGATAGTTATCCCTCTTTAATTATAGAAATTACCTAAAATTGGTCTTGTCAGCTCAATAACTTTAGGATCTTTTGTCCAATCATCAACACATTTGGTCAGAATGTGTATTGGCGTAATATCTGGGACAAGTTCGATAACTAGCCATATTGCTTTAGTCGATAGAGAGTTCTTGCCCTTTAATTATAGAAATTACATAAAATTAGTCTTGTCAGCTAAATAACTTGTAAAGCCTTTATCCGATCGTCACCAAATTTAGATAATATGTTGATGGGCAGAATATCTTGGTCACGTTTGATAACTTACAACATTATCTTAGTCACTACACAATTATGTCCGTCGAAATGGCCAAAACTGTACAAACAGTGTCCGCTTTCTAAGTTTGGCTGACGTACAACCAATTACCACTATACTTGGTCTCAAAAAAACAGGACGGGCGTATTTTGTGACATTGGCGCTCTTGTTCTTCTTGATATGTTCATTGACAAATGCTTCACCTATTCGTATTTTGTTGTAATTATTACAACTGTTCGTGAAGACAGTGGTGCAGAGGTAGAGCGTCGGCCTCTCGTATCAAAGGTCCCTGGTTCGAGTCCCGTGATGAGCTGGTCCTGACTTTGGGATTTTTCCACACAAACGGCGCGAGTACTGGTTAAGTCTCCAGGAAGCAGACACCGAGAGTGATTAATCTAAGCCAAAGGCTTGTTTCGCAATCGATGTAAAATAAATAAGTTTAAACTAAACTAAGGCGACCTCTTTTTGTTATCAGACGATGAATAAAATGTGCTGCAAAGTCTGATGGAGCAAACCGATATGTATCAGCTACACAATGATTGAAACAAGTGTTTCATATGCATTTGCGTAATATAACGATTAACCAATTTAAAAACTGATACTATAGCGTACAGCAATTAACAACTAAAGCGAACATTGAAGGTGCATATGATCCCATCCATGGGAAAATGTACAAGTTGACATTTCTGAACAGCGTAGGTTTAACTCATCATGTATGTCTGCCCTGTCGTATCAGAATCTTCATAAGTAAAAAGAAACTTCAATCAAGCTTGTGTATGTAATACATGGATAGTGTAGATCTGGATTTGCAATGTTCACAAAAGAACAATTGTACATTTCCCTATGTACGGACATATACGGTCGAGAGATATGTTTCACACGTAAACAATGAGTTGTTGGGTGTTTGTTTCATGGGAATACCCATACTCTCTATAGTTAAAGAGCTAGAGAGCGTTGTATTTATGTGGATGTTATACTGTTGTATAACATTGCATAAATAACTTGTATTACGTTTAAATTAAATAAAATATAAAAATATAACACTGCAAACTATGTGGAACTCAAATAAACTATAACATTTCAAACTACGTAGAACTCAAATAAAATTTAAAACTATAAAACTACAAACTACGTAGAACTCAAATAAAATATAAAACTATAAAAACTACAAACTAAGTAGAACTCAAATAAACCTTGAATTGTTGAAAATGATTGTGTGAAGCTTGTGTCACCAGAATACAGTCTGGCTGCTCAAGTCAACATATTTATCTTGATAGTCCCATATACATGAAATTTGTTATGGACTCTTCCAATTGCGAAGCTGGACAAGTCCGTCGAAAAACGTTAAGAAATACCAGTGGAAAGCCTCGATAACTAACTCAGCTCAAGTTAGAGAAATACAAAAAAAAAATGCAACTTCCTTGTTTAAATGTATCAGCTTATGTAAGCAATACCGTAAGCAGTAAATATATATGGTGGGACGGTGGGACGGTTTCAATAACGAGTTGTATTTACCTATGAGTCGCGTCTGGCGATTTAGGGTCCCATTGACTGTCCGTGATGGTGTCATATTGGCGTAAAACTAATGGGGCTACAAATATAGTTGTTTTTCTAAAAAGATATGCATATAGGAAAACATTCACACGTAGACGGACAGCTAAGGCTTCGTTGAGACTGTCTGGATGCACGGCCTCGCCCTAATATTTATTGTACGCAGATGCATTAGGAATTCACCGTGGTCACTTTCAATGAATCGAAGCGTGTATTCAAACGCAGTTGTCGGGCCTGGGTAGTTGGTAAAGATACCATATATGAGACAGAGGAATATAACCATTTAGGTATAATCTGCAATCATCTGCAAAACAAGTTGATATACAATTAAGGGGGGCTTTCTTTGGACTCATCAAAGAGGGGTTATTTATAAATGGGCTTATAGTATTTATAAATATATTGCTATCGCGAGAGCTCTTTTCAGGTGTGAATTGTTACAGTCGCTATCTGATCGACAATGGAGAGATCGCACATATTTTGTTTAAAGCAAATTCAGGGTTTACAAATTAGATCAAGAACCTTGGTCTTATTTGTGCTCTTCCTATTGAAGCTGAAATAATGAAGAGAAAACTCACCTTTCTTGGTCAACTTTGTCGTTTGGAGAGGGACTGTGCAACAAAACGTTTGTTTTTATTGCGTCTATTTTCCTTTGTCAGTAGTAATTCCGATACAGGGTTTGTTTATGATATTTAATATATTCTACGCAAGTATAACATTTACAATGTGTTACACGATTTCATTGACTACAGTGTCTTTCCAAGTAAATATATTTGGAAACTTTGTATTGATACAAACTTATCAAAATTATTATATCGGCGAATTGAGTGTAAGAACATCTTCAGAGCAGTTTGTCTTATATAGACACTTACAGAAACGATTCTCAATCAGTCCAGTGTGGGATTATGCTAAACGTAATCCGATTATGCTTCGTTCTTGTTTTTCCATCGCTCAGCATCGCTCAGCTAATTGCATGTACGGATTATACAGAGTTTTCTCAGTGTACACGATGTGGCTGAAGCGATGTTAAAACAAGTCTAACGGAGCATATCTTGATTAACTGTAAACGTGTACGATCATGTACTGTTTCCTTTTAGCACAGAACTTTATTCAAGTTGGAAGAACAGTTTTCAAGTTATTAGTGCCATTGGAAGGCAATGACTTTGTCGCTGCCTTGTTCGGTTTGAACCCGATCTTAGAAAATTAATTACAGTGTTTAACATTGCAGCTATAATACCTTTTACAAGCATGTTGCGTTATTTTTGCATTCTATATGGACATGCTATAAGTACTCTGTACAAGTATAAATACTTTGTACAATTATAAGTAAGATGTACATTTCAGAATGAAAGTGAAGGGGTATAATTTAACGGATGTTTAGTCATGCACAATAGGTTATAAATTCACTTATAAAATATTTCGTTTATGGCTTTACACCTGTATAAGTAAACAGGTTTTACCTGTCGCTCATTAATCTTCGCCTATCTTCGTTATCGTTCGACTGGTTAATCGGTAACTATGTGGTTATTACCTAACGAATACATAACGTTCAAACATCACTATCCTGATAGCTTAGTTTGTAAGAACAAAGAAGTTCAGAATAATTGTTAACTCTTCATGGGTTCGATTCATATGTAAACTTTTTTTTATTTCCAATAGTGAAATTTGATCTAATTTATATTCGACCATCTGTTCTTCTTTTAAGAAAATTTCATTTAGTCAAGCATACGATTCCTTTCTCCCTTCAATGTTTTCAATGTATATGTGATCTTAAAGTTACAACGAATCCTACATACCCACATATTTCGTTCTATAAGGTAAATTTGAAAATGTAGATACTTTTAATCAGAAACGTATATCAGATCTTATCTACGTCCCTGATATAACTAGTTTGCATACCTGTACTTTAATATAAAAAAAGAATTCTCACATAACACGCCAAGAGTATCATTATAAAAAAGATATTAACATTAAAAGACATTTATTTTTTGGGATTCGATCCCGTGTCCACTCTGTTGGTAGTTATGTATGTTACATACAAAGCTTATTATGGTATATGTTGACAACCTGATTTAAATAGGACATTGTATTTTACTGTTGGTCTCGAAATCTAAAATTAGAACCAAACGTCACGAATAGTTTTATCATAATAATGACATGTTTATATAGTTGTGTGAGTATATGTCACGATGTGCGCATGCATTTCATCCGTCGTAATCGAGCGCTTTTCATTTCGTTTCGGTAAAATGCTTGAAGTTGGGAACTTCATGTTGTTTATTGTTCTTCCTGCGCATTGGATTGTCACAGACGTGTGCCTGCTGTGCACTATATACTTAAATATAGCTGCATTTCCTGCGCATTACAATCTAACTTGCAGCACAACGTTGCCGTACGATGCTGAATAAGTTAATAAGGGGTAATACGCTTTCACTACTGAATTCAAACCACAAATTATGTGCATATATGTTTTTTCAGGCGGATATTTTTAACATAAACTGGGTCATTCCGAAATATTGTTCACGACCACCTCGTGGGAAACGCCGTGATGTAACCGAACATTGCTGAGAGCGGCGTAAAACACCAAACAATCAATCAATTATGCAAACGTGACAATCGTATGTTTTTAATATTCAATAAGAATTGTAAACTATTTTACAGTGCGCACACTTTTTTGATGGTTATACGGTCAACATCCTGTGATAAGTTTACCAAAAGTAGTTAATGTAGCCCTAATACAAAAGTAGGCTTATTTGCTTAGAAACCGACTAGAACTTACACATATCATGTATTTTTTCCAATATATTCTCTTCTATAATCAAATTAGAGTCTCTTTAACAAACACATGCATTTAACATAAAATCACAAACTTGGTCGCATATGATGAATTCATGACACAAATTGATGATGAAAGCAATTGATACACTACACAATCCAATATATGACATACAACTACGTAGCAAACATATGACGGGAAAGTACTACACACTATAATGGTTTTCCACCTCTGTTTATCTTGTTCTATTCATATAGAACAAGACAAATTATTTGATACCGGTCTATTTTATGCGTTAAATTTCAGATATGTCCATCGTGTTAGAAACGAAATAAGTTAAGTCAAATAAGAAAAAAAACATGAGGATTGAAATGTAATTTTAAAGAAATGGCTTTCAGTAAATAAATTTAATGGCGATTTCCAATAAGTATGCATGTCCTATAGCTGTATTTAAAACAGTAAGAGAATGCACATTACGATACTAAACATAATATATTCTTAAAGGCTATGTAGAAGATAATCGTAAAGGCTATGTATAATGATTGGCTTTTTAAAAATTTCAAATGCTCTATAGATATTAACACTAAGAATTCTAAATAGCTTCATTTTCGCTTGTTAATAGCTGTATAACTGTTTTCGGTCTTCTTTTGTTATTATCAGGGTTATACCAATTTCTTAGTTGGCTATACAAGCCAAAGTGAAACTCATCCTTCATAGCATTACAAATACTGCAAATTCTTAAATAAAATGGTATATTATTTGGATTTTCCAACCTACCTGTTTCTTTAATTAATAATCATAATATTGTTTGTGACATTCAAAATGTGTCAATATTTACTACAGCAAGATAAGGTTGAAAGTGAAAACATGAAACATTACTTTAAAAATAGCCCTATTATACTTTATAGTTTATGCATTATTCTTTATCGTCCGGTATATAAATCTTTGAAATAAAGCTGGAAAAAACAAGAAATATGAGACATACGTAAATTGATCTTACAGGCATTAGAAATACAGAACAGTCGCGCATACATTCCCAATTTCGCCAGAAGACTCGCTGAGACGATTCATTTGAGTGAACAAAGCATCGGATTTGAACGTCATATACAGAGTTTAGACCATGAAGTACCTAACTTTACCAGAGCCATTGTGTATACTATTTATCAACACTTATCCTTCTGATCAAAGTTGCAAAACTATTTATTAAACAATTTTCTATGTGAAATTATGATGGTTGCTTATTAATTTGTACCATTCAATTATTATAATCTCTGAAATTTGCGGGGAGTAGTTCACCGCGTTGCGTGGTAATGTTCTTGAGTGTTTTTGTCAAATCATGCGTGCATCCACCCGTCCTTCCCGCTTTCGTGTCCGTGCCATTTCTGAGCAATGTTAGCTGGGATTCAATTCCCCTTAGTTATGGTCTTCTGATTTGGGTTTTAGGGAGCATCCATTTGTTTCAACGATGTTTCCTCGTATTTGCAATGTTTTCAGCAAGATACTGACAAAACGGCCAAAAGTGATATATTCTCGCAGATGAATACGATTCGTGTGAAATTTAAAGCGCTCCATTTACGGTTTATTCACAACACTATAGATGCACTAGTATTGATAAATGAGCGTTACTCTTAGGAAATCAAGTGTAGCGTATTTATTACATGTGTGCTTTACACATATCTGCTTATGCTTCTATGCTAAAGGATCCAAATAAAAGTGTTCTTTTTTACAGAAGGTTCTTGAAACCTTCTAGCTAGGTATCTGGATCTACAAATGCTTTGTGATAGTTACATAGACTTTGCGACAAGGAATACATATGAGCCGCGTCTGGTGATTTATGGTGTTATTGACGCTCTTAATGGGATCATTAAAAGGTGTATCAAACCAAAAGGATTGAATTACAAGTAAACGAACAGCGGATGCTCTGACGAGATTGTCCGGATGCACAAGCTCTCTTGAATTTTCACTGTATATGCAGATGCAGTTAAGACCGTTATTCGCTAGTTGCGGCTCAGTTTACAGTTGAAAAGAGCCGAATGGCCTTAGTCTATTGGTTGTATTGTTGTAAAAACGTGTTGACTACAAATAAATAAATAGAAAATATTCAATATTTTAATAATATGACACGAACAACTTAATTATATTGAAAAACATTTAATAAGTATCTGCCTTATTTTGATACGCACAATATATTCATCAATTCATAAAACGGCTTCATTATTTTCAAGAAATGGTCGCTGAGCTTGTCAATTTAAATTATTTAGTGATACTATTTCCTATACAATTTGTTCGTGTTAGGAACACTGAAGGAGAATATGAACGGCGATCATTTGCATCACGTATGGCGACTACTTTCCTTTCTGTATAACCCCACCCCATCCTCCCGAACCGACGTTTGATCGTATTTCATAGATATTCACTTGATTATTTGTGAGTGTTATCAAAAGCACTCCATAGTAACATCATACAAAGAAAACAGCTCAAAAGCAGTTCAAATTTCTCGTATTAGCATACGCAGCTTTCACCAACAAGATCCGTTCCAGGTAATTGTTCGAGTCAAACGATATTGCGAATTTTCACTTGTCCGAGGTATCGCGTTCCCACTAAACAAGGCTTTGACAAAAATCTAGGATAATGATACCCGTTGCACTAATTCAGCAGGATAAGGTTAAATCAACTTTAATATCTATATTTCAGAGGATATATTGCAGAATAAAGGGAAAATAATACTGCTGCATATTCGTACAAATCACCATGTATGCCTGTGGCATACGGAAATTTTCAAGTGGTTACGGTAAGCTTTGAACCTCACAGATATTGGTGTCAATATTTGTTCATTATTGTATACTCTATATTTTTCCATCTATTTTCCATGTGAAAAAAGGATGCAATATCATTTGATATTGCACGCAATATGTGATATTGCACGCAATATGTGATATTGCACTCCGATCTTTTTCGCGTGCTACTAAGGACGGAACTATGTCCATACAGTAACATTACAGAGCGCTCCCATCCAACCTTTGATGAGTTTATATTAACCAGCTTACAATGTTTGGTACATCGTTTGTAGATGACACGCTGTGTAAATTTTGTAAATACATACGTAGTTTACGACGTAATAATGTGATGTGTACAGTAGAGGTGTCCTACCCTATCAATGACATCGTAACATTTTGCAATACGCTATAGGTCTAGTTGATTTTGATAGTCGTTGACGATCTATATATTATAAGTTTATCTGAATTACACATGATAAACAATATCAACGGGGTTTAATAACTGCTAGGTTGAATATGCAAATGATTGTTTTAAAGGTAGGTCTTCTGATTATATTTGTCATTCTCCGATGTAAAGTTTAACGACGCAAAATAGAAGATGAGAGTTTGCTTTATTGAACATACTGTATCGTCAAAAGGGGCATTTAGTTCGTTATAAAGCACAGAAATATCCAAGCGTAATTACCAGAAAAAGATAATACACGAGTTATTAATGAAATCTAATGTAAGAAAAAGTGTTGCACATCATTTTGACAACGATTCAAGTTTATCTGAATTACACATGATAAACAATATCAACGGGGTTTAATAACTGCTAGGTTGAATATGCAAATGATTGTTTTAAAGGTAGGTCTTCTGATTATTTTTGTCATTCTCCGATGTAAAGTTTAACGACGCAAAATAGAAGATGAGAGTTCGCTTTATTGAACATACTGTATCGTCAAAAGGGGCATTTAGTTCGTTATAAAGCACAGAAATATCCAAGCGTAATTACCAGAAAAAGATAATACACGAGTTATTAATGAAATCTAATGTAAGAAAAAGTGTTGCACATCATTTTGACAACGATTCAATTTCGAGTCGAAACCAAATTGGGAATAAAAAAAATGGCGGCGCGTTAATTCATATTTTCAACGACCATAGCAAATGTTGGAAAGGACAATAATTGCTCGATTCGGCGTAAATATTAATTCATCAAGACAATTTAAAGTAATTGTTAATTATCTAAATGCTCGAAAACAACAAATTTTAAATAGCCAATTCCAAATTATACAATGAAAAGGTTATAACATCTGTATTGGAAACTATTGTGTTGGGATTCATTCCTTCGGCAGAGTTCTGCCCGATTTCAGCTGAAGGAACTAGTCCAACAAAATAGTTTGCCCATACAGATGCAATAACTTATATTATGGTATCATGTATTCAGGATAAAGTGTTTCATCAGTAAAAATGGCTGGCCTTTTAAACAGGGGTGACATTAGAATACACAAACACTTTATTTTTACTTGCATTTATGGCAAAAAGGAATAAATAAACCTTGCGAAAGGTATCAAGTAAATTGTCTCCAAAAATTACATACCTTTACTAAACTAAACTTTCTCATTTCTTTGCGAATGTCTAGTTTTAACTGCTCTTAGAAGTTTAACGGTCTAAGGGAATTGAGAATGCGATGGCCAAACCTGACTGTTTTAAATGTACTTCTCACCATACGTGTTTCGCTTCCAATCGAGCAACTGCTCTGTCGTTTGTGGAGTAGCTCCGTTTTGCTGAAACAAATTCGTATTACTGTTAATCCCTTTTCTGTGCAGTGCAGGAAGGAATTGCCTCTCAACAATGCCAAATACTGACCACTATTCGCTGTCCGATTCGAAGAAAAATTACCCGATCACAACGTCGTTACGTGGGATCTCCAGCTACAATCCCAAATACTCGACAAGTATGCTTGTTTGCTGGAGAATTCTAATAGAAATGGGATTCATCTGAAGAACATATCTTTTCAACTGCAACATTATGGTCCAATTAGCAAACTCTAATCTGCTGTTGATGTCTGTTTCTTTCAAATGCAGTATAACAGACAATGAATATGAAAACAATTCTAAATCGTATCGTAATGTTCTATAAACACTTCCATAGACTAGAGGTATTTGTAATGTCTCAAAGAACTTTCCTCCGTGATTTTCTCGGTGTTTCTTCGATCACCTGTTAGACTTCGGCTTGATCTTTGTCTTCCATTGTTGTTGTGCCGGCGTCCTCATCTGACCTAGTCTGTTGAAATCTCTTTAAAAGGCGGTGTACTTGAAGTTTAGTAAGTTAATCATCTTCTGGATACCTGCGCTGCATTGTACGTATTTATAACAGTTTAAAGGAGAATGACTCTCGAAATAAAGCTGGACTTCTGCTTCGACATCGTCATATTGAATAAACGACATGACTGAAATGACGTCACACCGTCATCTTTACGTCCACGTTTTCAACGTTTTCCCGCACCTCTGGATTCATTGAAATTTATCAATCTTATAAAGCATACTGTTAGCATTTCCCAATGTTATAAGGAATCATAGAAGTATCACATTTTACGGATCACCCTGTACTACTTATTCAAATATTTATAACAATTCTAATTTTCATTTCTGACAGGGACTGTTTCAATAAGTAGAGAATACAAGCCTTCAGAGAAAATACTGATAAACTACAGCTTCATGCGAACGCGCTTGAACACGCCATCAGTGTGTGGCCATCTTATAATTAGGGGAGTTATGGACATGGACGATGGGCATTGTATCCTTGATGGTGGAACAGACATCGATAAAAGAGATCGCTTTCTCCAAAAACTACTGAAAAAAAATATCTCTGACGAAATTTACGATCACTTCAAAATAACGTTGAAAGCCTGTCAACATACGGATATTGTTAACGCTTTGGAAAACACGTTGAACATATCGACAGGTAAAAGTTATGCATGATTTCCATATAGTATATCAGCAGCTCTCCAAGAAAACCAAACTTAGGGTAATTTCGTTCAGTATAGATGTAGGTCAACCTGAGCATCCCTTCAAATTGATTTGAATTTCCTCTGTTCGCAGCAAGTCACAAAAGCTTGCAAGATGCATTTGAAAGTGGCAAGCCTTTACATCAAAATTGTTTTGATGGAAAAGCATATCCTTGTCTACACTGGTCACAAATTTTCCCCCAACCACGATCCATTGACTATTCGTATATGTATTTCGACTGTTAGTGTGTGGGAGCTTCTTTTCTTATGATTGCCCAGGCCTGTCTTGAATTTCCACATATACAATTTCATACATATAATAAGCCTGTGAATGGGAAAGGGTACACGTTACATTTTAGAACAGTGTAATGTCAGATCAACATGTATATCTTCTCCATCATATCAGAATGTATAATGTATAATTGACAAAAGCGTTATATAAAACCATGTATATGTACTAGGTGAACAGTATAAACCCCGATCGGAATGTGTTGATGCACTTGTTGAGACTAACTTGTACCTTTTCGAATAGAGATGCTCATAAATACGATACGCGCGGTTCCTTCTATGACTTTTGCTATTTAATATTTACAATCATTACATCGGTAAAATATGTAAACACAAATCAATTAAGACTTTTTTTAAATAAGTAAGCATGAGTTTCTAAACATGGAAAAATGTCAAATATCTGTTTACATCTAACAGAAACAATATAACATGTAAAGTGTGTCGACTCCTTTATATACTTCTTGTCGCGCACTTGATAACTGCTCAGAGTGGGCAAATTTGGATCCCTTTGATTAACGTAATACTAGAAGCGTTCTCTGATAATCCCCCGTGCAGTTTAATCTGTACTGTTCGCCAATAAGTCATATACGGTCGAAAGAACTTTTGTAAACAAGTATCAATTTGAACTCTTTAGCACGGACATGTATTATCCCACACTCGTTATTATTTCCATACCAGTTGGTTTGTCTGGAGTTCATAATGTTTGTCACTGGTTAATTACATAGGGATTAGTGTAGGAGCGATATTAGTTTCACATACCTATGCTGTTAAACCAATCAAATGCTGATTTTTCTAAAACGGATGAGTTCATAGCCCATTTTAGGAATATCAAGACATAAATGTTGAGTTGAGCATCCAACAGTATAGATCCTGTCCAGACGCCGCGAATGCTATGGATTTCACAAATCAGTCTCAGCGAAGGTTTAAAACGACATAAAAGTTTTGGTGACAATAAAACTGAAGATAATGATGGAGTAGTTAATTCCCGTAATGAAAGTGTTAACATCCCGTTTGATGATAGATCGACTTGCAGTTTGGTAGATGTTGTTGCTTTATTTCAGACAAATATAACAATACTGCGGCGATATCAGCTTTAAACTACTTGCTGATTGCCCCACAGAACGATATCTTGGAAGGTATAGATATACATTGCCTAGCCATAGGATGTTTAGAGAATTTCGTGATCACACTTGATGAGTACATCGATGTATACAACCAACACGTGTGTAATCGTACGAAAGCTGGTGAAATGTTGATTCGGGCCATTCTAAAAATGCCAAGGTTGATTCGAACGATAAGCGGGTTTATGAAAGCTATGCAAGCTATGAAAGCGTTTCCTCTGTTGAAAGATAAAGAATCCCTATTAAAATTTCGGAAAAGTCGCAATCCAGGTAAATACACCACCGTATTTATCAGCAATGAGTTTTTCCGATGACTATCAATTTAAAAAAAAATGTTAATATATTAAGAAGTGTGAGTTTTGGATTACACATGAATATTTGTAATATTTTGAAATATGTAGCCGGGCATTTATTTAGCGTGCATTCTGATCAGATAAACGATATAAATATATATTGTTTTAGGTATTGATATATTTCCAAAAGGCTTCTCAATAACTCAATGGACTCTGCGTAATGTATCGACCCAGATCAGCTAAGCAGTCCGTACAGGCTAATCCGGGCTGACACATTCCGTCTCTTGGGCATAGAGGTATATAGTAATGATTCTTGAAACAGAAAATCCACAGGAGGCGAACAGTGTCTGTCTGGGTTAGCCTGCGTGGCATGCTTAGGCTGATCCGGGTCGATGCTTTAAGCAAAGTCCACAATGTTCGTTTCCTCATGGGACGGCTCATATCTTAGTGTATACTCTTTCATTGTTCATACATTCGGCAAGTCAAGAGGCTTCTATAGAAAGTGCAACAAAACATCAAAGTATAAAGTGTGTATTTATGTTTGATCTCCCATCTCTATTTCAGTAAAGGTGAACTTAATTCGTGGGAAATATCCATCTTTGCCATCAGGTAAAATATTTTAAACCGGCGATCATAATGCCTTCATTAAAAAAAAAAAAGGCGAATTGTTTCGATATGTATACAATCAAGTCGTGGAATCACTCTTTCTTGCTTCAAAAGCCCTGTCTTCGATGAAATAAACAAATTTTCACTAATATGTTAACAAATATTTTGCCGTTTTATGTAAGTTACCCATATTGATAACACATTTTGCATTTTCAATAAAGGAAACAAGTATAGTGTATTATAAAGTATTTGTTGGTCATTTTGGAAATTTAAAATAGAGTTATAACATAATTTCGATGATTAAAATTTAATAAAGAAACATTTTGATAACGAACAGGAACACACGAATCTCGATGCCAAATGAGTATCACAATGAACAAAGAAGACACACGGAAGATAACAAATGCGATACAAAACAGACATCCAGAGTTGGTGTACCTATTTACAAAGGTGTTCCACGCATTAGCAGTTGAAGCCAATACCGGGTCCGATAAGATTGACTTCAAAACTAACACTGCAGATTTGTACCAGATTATGATGTTGTTCATCCGTGAAGGGAACGAGCCTCTCTGCCAATTTGTAGGAGATATTCTTTTTAACTGCGGTGTAACTCAGACTGAAGATAATTTCTTCGATATCAGTATCGAATGTATCCCATGTATGTTATAGTATCTCACTTCGTTTGAACACTCAATTAGCTGTATGTTTATTCACAAGGGTTGCCATAATGAGTTTCTTCTTTGGATATAAACATCAGCGTTAGTAGTCATATACCTTCAGCAACTGGTAAGCAATTATTGCGCTTAGAAACAAGATGTTGCATCTTCATTTACTACATGTACAGTATTATCTGCTTGCGAAAAAACCTATATAAACTACAAACGACAAAACCAGTCATTGAAATGGTCATAGTTTTCAGAAATTTAATTCCGTCACAGGTTGTTATAATATGAATACAATTTCTTCCTCGATACTGTACTTCTATTCATGTATGTTCAAAACATCTTAATGCGTATTACTAGTATATGAAACCGATTTATTAAAAGAAAAACATATATTGTAGTATAAATCTAAGGATTAATACGTATTTCTATTAGTAGTAGTTGGATCAAACAACGTGGATATTATCGTACACCCCGATCCAGCAGAAGTAATTGCTCGACGAGGCAAGATGTTGATCGATGTCCTTTATCTTGAAGACTTTGTTGTCATTGAAAAACTCGGTGCATACTTAGAAAACACCGATGATTTGATAGACATTATACTGGAATTGGAAAAATGCGATATCTTTCTGGAACACATCAAAGCAACTGAAAACGTAAAAGATAGCAACAGAATTGTTTGGTCGGGTAATTAAATCATTTTATTGTCATTTTCTTGACCATGATTCTGGAATCAACGGATAACACAATTCATACACGGCAAAATAATCAGATCATACTCGTTTAGTCTTTCAATCAATTTTAGTATCACAATGTATTGATATAATGAATTATAGACAAAAAAGTAAATGACCGGCGCACTGCGTAACCAACCGTTAGGCATTTGCGACCATTGTAGCTTTAGGTCAGCCATGGTATCCGAGTGCGCTAATCAGTCCCTGGATTAATTGGAATGATGCACAGGCATGTTTTTTACTACACGTGCAATATCTACGATTAAGGTTTGTTTTCCTTGAGCACCACACACATACACTTGCCACTATTAGTGAGGAGCATACGGTCGATATCGTGTCTCGAGTCTTTTTGGAAATCTGTGATCGCACGATCATTAAACACTAACTCATAAGTACTGCAAACACATACCTAATGATGAGCTACATGTTAACATTTCAAGACGTATTTTGGATCAAATTTTTTTTGTTTTTTTTGTTATGTATTTAGGATTTCATATTTTCAATTATATCACAGCGACAGTACACGTATCCATTGTTCATGGGTGACGCAGCTATCCTAGCTGTACTAGCCTTAGATGTGTGTCTTTCAAAACAACTATAGAAATATTTCAGATAAACACAACATTTTATTTTTTTTGTGTGTTTCCCATCCTATTCTAGTTTAATGAAAGTGCACGATCGCATGCATGGTATACAATAATGTATAATCCATATTTCAACTTAATCGTGTGGCATGGAAGTATGAGGTTCAAACGTGAAACATCTAACGTTGTGTAATATATATATGCTTCGGAACATTTACATTCCAGGTTCCTTTGAGGGACTTGTCAGAGGATTTCGTGTTAACCAAGAAAAGATCTTAAGTATTCCAAAAGTCAAGACACTACTAACATCTCTTGACCCAAGTATCTTCGACCTACAAATCGACGACGATATGGACAACGATGCACTGCGACAAGTACTATTAAACACATTTTGTGATGATGATAGAACAGACTACAAGCATCTCTGTAACCTATATAATGAGCTATGCAATCTTGGAGAGTATAGAGTTGTTGATGCCATTCGAAATACGGGGAAATTAGGTAAGCAAGATAAAATTATGTGTCAAAAAAAAAAAAAAAAAAAAAAAAGGAAATGTACGTTACCCTGTACCAAAGTATATGACATTTTTGATCCTACTCAAGATCAATGGTTATCGTAGATTGTTCAGTATCAAATGTATAGTTTCCTCTACCCATGCAACATTTAGTAGTAATGTATGTGCATCACGATTACATAACTAACGAATTGTACAGTATTTAATTTCGAAATATCGACAATTAAAAATCATTTATTGTTAAAGAAAATATACCCTTAACTTAACAGAAAGTAAGATACACTCATTCATCAAAATCGGGTTCTCCATATATCTTCCGGCATATTCAAATGGAACTTAAACCTGTTGTTTGCTATGATCTAAATATATTTGGAAGATATGTTTGTAAGGCTTGATCGCTTTAAAGAAAGATTAATGATCTTTCATTGCTACTATAGATAAGCAGCGTATTTGCGCAACAGCTCAATAAATATTGTCAAATCTTAATTGATTTCAAATCAATGGGTAACAAAACTCAATAAAATTTACGTATACTCCATGATTTTGTGAGACCTGCGTATCAAATATTTCAGTCCTGACCAACTATGACTGCATAAAAGGAAGTGTTATGAAAAGTTTTCCAATTACAAGGGGGGAACTATATTTAAAAAACCCTGTCTTTAAATTCAAAATTCTTATCCTAAAGACAGACAAAAGAGTCATAAATAAAAGTATATAATTGACCTACTTATAGGTCGGTAAGTTACCTTCAACTGGTAAGAGTTCTTACAAAATAACAGTCATGACATGGCACCTGTGCTAATGTAATCATTATTCGTTGACAACTAAGTGAAATGGACTTCCTAAAACTCAGTTTTGTATCAATCAAAATAACCTGGCAAGTTGAACTTAAATAAATAACAATTTATAACAAAATGGGTTTCACTTTGTTTCGTGAGTATATAATACGTGTGGCTTTTTAGATCACCTGAGCCGAAAGTGATCTATTTTGATCGCTCTCTGTCCGTCCGTCCGTCGTATCTGTTAGCTTTAAAAATCATCTCCTCCTTAACCACAGGACCAACTTCAACCAAACTTCACAGGAATGTTCCTCTGTTGGTTCTCTTTCAAAATTGTTCAAAGACTTACATTCGGTTAGAACTTTGGTTGCGGCGGCATCAGAAATTTGGAAAATACCCAAACTTAAAAATCCTTTTCCTCCATAATCCGATTCCAAGATAATTTGGAAGAAATGTTCATTGAGTGACCTACGAAAACTGTTCAAACCATATTGATTTCGTTGAAAAACAAGGCAGCAAGGCGGCATCAGGAAAGGCGCAAAATTACAAAACTTTATAATTCCATTCTTATTAAAGTTCTTGTTAGATTTCAAGATACAAATGGCCTTTACTTTAACAGTGTCCACTCCTTGCAGTTTTATTTGCACTCCTGTTCAAATTTTCCCAGATATTTGCTACTAATTTACTATCACTCAGGTGATTGATTTAGGGCCATCTTGGCCCTCTTGTATCTGTTACTAATTGGTTTAATACGTTCACAATTCTAATTATGAACATTATCATAAGTGTTAGGGGACATCTCTTAAAATTGACTATTCCTGTTTAGAATTAATTCATGTTTGGTAGTGGTAAGGAAATGTGCAGGATTTTAAGACTAGGGTCGGACAAGGTAAGACACTTAAGGTAGTAGGAGCCTAATGGGCATAATTTCAAACTATGATCAGCTTAATAATTTCTTAATGTGTATCATTTCCTGGATTCAAAAACAAAATTTAAAAGAAATTTACTCACAAATAACAATTTTATTTTAATTTGAATTACCCTACCCCCCTTTCAAAATTTTCGATAAAAACGACATCACCCGAGAGACAAGAAAAATCCTTTATTTCATTTATTTTTCAACATTTTGGTAATAATTTGGTATCAAAATAACAAGAAATATATTTGCTTTCAGAAATAATACATTATTGATCACATCACCAACAAATATAATCAAACTGTACTGAAATAGCCATATGGTATTACAATTTTAACATACTGACCGCGTAAAAATGGAACATCAACGTTTAAAAGCAAAATCAACAAGTTCTAGAAATACTCATGACCTGTTCTTTATTAATAATTAACTTTAACCTTTTGGGAACATTTTACCAAACAATCAAAATGTTTTACCATCTCATTTAAAAGAAATATAGAGTTTGAAATTCCCAACCACCTATTTCAGCCGTGACTGCAACTAATAAAATCTTCAAAGAAGCTAATATTTATGTATAGAAATGTATTTAATTACTTTTTAATGAAAGTACAATATAAACTTCTGTAAAAAGTGTTAGCTAATGAAAACAAAGAAGAAAAAAAATAAAAAAAAATAGTTGTACATCTGGAGGGATTCGAACTACTACCATGAAACTCTCAAAAGATTTGAAGTCCTGTGCTTAACAACATAGGCTAAAGCATTAAAATTGAAGAGTTTCAAGTGGAGGTTTTCATTAGGCTTCTACTACCTTAATTTCAGTTTTAGTAAGAAGTAAATGATTGTAAATGCATATCATAAAGGATTTGTTTTCTGATTCGATACTAAAGGTGGACTGTTCCAATATATTGCACATCATTATAGTATCCATATGTACTTGATTATGATTAAAGAAGAAAGAAGATGGAGAAACTGACTTTAACAGTTTCCTTACTAACCATAACATTTTAGATCAAAGAAAAATGTATGTTGTTGGTATTTATTATAAATTAAATTATCATCTTCCTAAGAAAGTGTAGGTGACAGCTGTATGTTAGAGGATCAGGGCTAGCCTAGAAAAGAAGCATTAGGTCTAAGGATAATAATAATTTATGAAAACATAAATGATAACGTTTCAAGTGTCATAATACTCAAATGAAATTATATAACTCAATTAACATGAAAAGCTTATCTGTTTTACTGTGTCTATTTCCAACGCCATCATGAATTGATGATTTTGTTTTTAAAACGTACACTATTTCAAGTTTATAAAGAAACATTTTTTCGATCACAAAACAGACATTTATGTAAATGGTCAGTCAATGTCACTTCCAGAGTCATAGAAACGTAGCCCGTTCTATAGCTTACATCAATACACTTAACAAGTATCAAATTCATACAGGTTATTTTCTTTCAAGAATACTATTTTTACAACTTTCCATTCCATGTATATGTTAAACCCTTTCAAATTAAAAAAAAAAGCAATGAATCAGAAAAAAGAGAAATTGGTATTTTTAGCCTTTTTTGTATTTTGATACCATTTTTAAATGTACCTGGTGAAGATGGTTCTGCAGATCGTAAATGGTGGTTAAAACTGGTCGCAAATCACACGTGAAACCAAACCGATGTACAGGATATGCATGCGTTTGTCTACATTTGGTCATATGACTTAAAGTAATTCATAACACATTTATAGATAATTACTTGAATTATGAAAACGTTAAGGCCAATGTGTCATGAGGCAGATTTGTCAACGACATTAGTCCGTCCGTTGTAAAAGGTCGACATTCCTGAACAGTGTAAGTTCCGATCAACCTGAATATATGCCCGGTCTTATCAGAATATACAGAAACTTATAACAAGCCATTGTAATTGATAAGTGAACTGCGACGATCTTGCTCACTGTGCGTATCAGATATCTGATCTGAATTCGCACGTTTGATTAAAGTAAATTGTTACATTTACCCCCAGGTGGGCTCATTTCTGTTAATATATTAACAATACATATGTACTTTGGTCCTCGACACAGAAGGTCGACTTTCATATAAGCTTTGAAGATGCTATGATATATACGGCTCTTAAAATATAAGCAGGCTTATTAGGTAAAATGCATATATTTCTAATTCGTTGTTAAATGGAATTTTAACAATCTGTTTTGATAACTATTATTTAATTTTTCAAACCATGTCTAGCAGGATCTTCAGCTTTGATGAATCTACAATGCTTTTATACAGGATCGTTTGGCATGTCTTTCAGTCTTTACGCATAAAGTCTTTACACTGTTGTCAGCAGGGGATGCGGGTCTATCTAGATGTGTAATTGTCGACACATGGCAGTTAAAACAGTGGATGGTGTGGGTCTATCCAGACGTGTAATTTTCGACTCATGGCAGTTTAAAAGAAAAACAACTCCCGATTCACCATGCCCTCCACAAGCATGTCGACAACCTGATTTTTGGTCATGTTCTGACATGTTTTTAAAACAAGTACAATAGCGATGTCGAAAATAGTAATCATGTTTTCTTTATTTTTCTGTCGTCTGTCTAAAGAAGTCAAAATTAAGGTTACTAAATAGTATATATCAAAGGCATAGAGGAAACATATTTTGAAGGGAAAATGGATTCATAGTATGTTTATTTATGTACTGTACTGGGTTTGGAGGACTTTCGTTACGCATATTTATTTGAACTTTGAACTTTGTTTAAGTGACTTGCTCAAATAATTTCTATTTTAGAGTAATAACAATAATAATCTACAATTCTCATTACTTTTTTACGTTTTCGAAATGACATAATTACTATTAACCCGAAACAGCATTGCTATTACACTCCATTATACATTTCCCAAAATGAATTATATGTTTTTCAGTGGCAAATGGGACACGAACGGACGTCAACGCTAAATTGGTGTTGAAAAGTCGAAGACAGATGGTAGAAGTACTGATTGACCATACAAATTACCTCGGTCATGGAGAGAATTATTTTGATACGTTAGAAAATCTTATACAATTCGTAGAAAAGAAACAGAAGCTTCCTGTTTTCTTTGCTCATATACGAGAAACAGTGAGTGAGTCAATGTATGAAAGAATCACGTGGTTTGGTAAGTAAATAAACGATGTAAGTCATGAATGTGTGCATTATATATTAATAACCAGTGAAATTCTAGTTATGTTTGTTTGTTTGCTTGCTTAGCCATTACTTCATAACATTGGATTAAACATAATTGCAACCACATAGCCTTATACAGTTCATTCTTAACATCATAGGCCAATAAGGATTTTAGGTAGAATTGCGATAGCATGGCTACCATAGTTTTAGGTGAAGTTTTGAAGTCACGTTATGTAATTGACTGAAAACACCATTTCTATCAAATTTAGTACGCCAAAAAAATAGTGCAACAAATTATTGACCCAATTACGAATGCAAACATAAGCAAAAACTAAATAAGTAAAAATCATACACTTATTATAGGTAACCAAATAAATTACAAGTCTCTGAATGTGTAAATATTATATTTAAGTGAGTAAACTATAAGGAATGGGCAAAGTGACAATTTTTAAAACTCCATTCTTATGAAAGTGCTTGTCTGATTAGCTCCTACAGTGAACCTCTTCATATTTCTTTAAGCCATATTGATTGGTTGATATAGTTACCAGGTGGCATCAGAAAAGGGGTAAATTGAACTTTTAGCTTCAAATAACATCTCATCCTAATCCTCTGGGCAAATCTCTACAAAACTTCACAGAAATGATTCATTGTTGGTCCTCTTTCAGGTGTGTTCAAAGATATAAATTCTAAACAAAGCTCTTGTTACTGCGGCTGTAGGAAGGGTGTAAAATGCACAAACTTCAAAATTCTTTTCTGAATCTGCTTGTCAGATTCCAAGATAATTTAGTACAAATGTTCCTTAAGTGACCCTCTACAAGATTTGCTTAAGCTGTATTGATTGTTTGAAATATATGTCAGCCAAACGGCATCAGAAAATGGGCGAAATGCCAAAACTTAATAGTTTCATTTCTTTTAATTTTTTTGTCTGATTTTAGGATACATTTGTAATTTAGCGGAAATTTAGCTTAAATGAACCTCTACTTAATTTGTGTAAACCATATTGGTTTGAAAAGATAACTGCAGTGCTGCATCAGAAAACGGGTAAAATGAACTTTTAGCTTTAAACAAAATCTCCTCCTAAACCATTGGACTGATATCAACCAAACTTCACAAACTATTCAAATGTGTAATATCATAACACATGTCCTTTATTGATAAGTTTCATTCACAGTGTCCATACCTAGCAGTTTTATTCACGCTATTGATTAAATTTTCTCCGATATTAGCAGTTACACATATGCTACTTAGCTATCAATCAGGTGATCGATTCAGGGCCACGCTTGCCCTCTGTTTTCGAGATGCAAAACTCTTTTGTACATTATTAGGCCTTTTTATATTAATCTGTTCATGGTTATACAAATTTTCTGTCAAAATAGAAGCTTGCAATTAATTTTGTTTCACAGAGACTAAAAGTAAAGTATAATACTTGAGATGATCAAGCAGAAAATCATTCAAAACACAACTGTTTTGGTAGATTACACTTCTAATTTTACTGTTATCATTGTAAACATTAATATATTGCATACTCTGAATACAATACTTTGTTCAGTACAGTCAATAAATAGGAAGACACTGTACTGTCATGAATGTTCATGGTTAGATTTCCATAGAGTTAAGGGGTAATACGAGTACCAGTAAAAAAGTAACATGTGGACCGAATGTCATATTCGCTGTTGGGGTCAATTCATTTTCACAATGCCAACAAGAATTTATCATCTTGGAAATATTTCAATCTGGCCTGATGCTTCATTACTTGTCTGTCATGGTAGGGATTTTTTTAGATAAATATTTCTATATGCACTTCTGCATCTCCTCTTTGCCGATCGCGATTTCAGTACTTTGATCTACTTAACATGTTTATTATAACGCGCCGGAATATTATGCTCTCTTTACATGTTTAAGGCACACACAAACAGTTAATGAAAGGCTTCATTGCGAACTATGATTTGTTGATCGACTACGATAGAACGGTGAGTCTTTTGACACAGTTTGACCACGGAATTGTCCAAGAGGAGGAATGGCTAGACATGGCTGCTGTGGACAAGAGATACACCATGATAACATTTCTACAACACATTTTTGAATCTGGTTTTGAATGTATTGCTCACTTGTATGACACGCTATGTAATATCCAGGCTAATGATATAGTTGACCAGATACGAAACAAAGGCACAACTGGACGAAGTAACGACGGTAAGTTTAATAATTTAATAAAGAAAAATATAATGAGATTTAACAAACGGTGATGAATATATTTGTTATTGACAAGCCTGTCTATTGGCACTGTGTTTTACAAACCTATTTCTATTCTAAGTAATGACAATATCGGCAAGAACCCTCTTACAGCAGTACTTGTAATTTACCATTCATGAACAGATATTATAACCATATCAAAATAGTTTTATTATTAATTAATAATGAAACGCCTGTAAAAAATTTACGAAAACATAAACAGTGCAAACATTTCATCAGGTCTGATTAGTTTTAACCGTAGAGTGCGGGCTTGTAATCTCGAGAACTTGGTAGCCTATGTCCTACCCTCTGTTCGCTTTATTCTTTCAGCGCCCGCAGAGCCCAAGACATCGGCAGTGAAACAAACTGTTTTCACTGGAAGGTTCAAAGTGTATACAATTTAAAGTGTAACAAAAGAAAACTTGTCGTGAGAGATATTGATATTTCAGTTCACAGTGTGTTACAAAGAACAAGAGATGAAAACTATGAACAAGTGTGAATTATAAGTGTCGTCTATACTTTAAGAAGTGTACCTCTCTTTGTTTGTCTTTTATCAATAGCGTAAATTTCTGTGCGTCTTTTTTAATTCACTGAGAGAAGTATGTAATTTCTTCTGACCTTTGGAACGAATGCAGGAACGAATGCCAAATAAGAGTAACTCTTATCGTTTCTGATATATATCTATCACAAGCATATTTTAGGGGTTAAACAACTTGTACCTTTAAGTCTTTCGACGTAAATAGGCCTAGTTGTAAAACACATGTATAAATAATGTATCACATTTTTCAGAGATGTTTAACATGTTTCATACATGGTTCACATTTCCCGGGAAGTATGTATTAAAAATACTGCAAAGATTTATAGGGATATCTGGGTAAAAAACATTATTATTTCTTAGCGCCATCAGTCGCCCGGATGATATGACATGACGTCACATAATATACTGTGTCACTACATACGTCACTAAGCATACTTGCACCTTGAAAGATGCACAGTTATTTACCCAAATATATCGTAAATCTCGATATGTGACATGAATCTTTGATCGGTCGAATATGTAATGAATAATTTATCACTGAATAATTAATACGAGCATTCTTGTCTCTTGTGGTTTACCCACCAATAACAAAAACATGCATATTCACTCGTTTGCTCCACGCAAGTTGCAAGTCAATATATAGCACTCACTAAGGATATATTATCTCATTTCAAATCTCATTGGTAAATAAACTCTATTTATATTCGTGTCGTTTGAATTTTCATATTTCTAAAATCATTAATATATTTATAAGTGTAGCACAGTGAAACACCATTGATGCTGAAAGCAGAGTAAACAAATATTCGCCATGATATAATTAAGATACTATTAAGAGCAGAATAAAACACCATTCGCTGTGAGATAACTTGGAAAAAATGAAAGTAGAGTAAAACACTTTTTGCCTCGATAATATAGGTTATGCATCTGACTGGAAAGCTCGGGCGGAACTTCACCAAAGAATCGAGTCCCAACACAATAGTTTCCATATTCATGTATATTTTGAGATTGTCTTTTCAAAATTTGCCCTTTTCTAAGTGTTTGAACACTTCGAGCACTAAGTTGTTTTGTTAATTTCACATTTCCGATTCAACGAGCGAGGATTGCTCATTCCGATGGTTGCTAGGGTTGTGAAATTTATGTATACGGCGACGCAATTTTATTTCTCCAATTTGTTTCAACTCGAAAATAAATTGTCGACAAAATGATTTTATAAGATCTGTAACCATTTAAACCAGTGGTTATGGGATAATTTTCAGCAATTGCTACTGGGGAATTTGATGTAAAAACATTTAATTAAATTTATCAACCAAATGCATGTATGTAAGTGAAATGTTGACTTGATTAGACCAGGGTCCGAAACTAAAAAACTGAAAACATTCTCGGTGCTCAGAAATGAACTCCATACTCCAAATAAGGCTTCTGATTGGTCAATTTGGAGAAGAAATTTGCTTCTGATCAATCAAGAATTCTGAGCACA
This sequence comes from Serripes groenlandicus, assembly GCA_031761405.1. Lineage (NCBI taxonomy): Eukaryota > Metazoa > Mollusca > Bivalvia > Cardiida > Cardiidae > Serripes > Serripes groenlandicus. Next base: position 65,239,710 of record JASEVX010000001.1, read on the forward strand.
GATTAAACTTTTATAGTTTTGGAACCAGGTTTATATGTTTAAGTTTGATTTGTTTCGAAATTCCGATTACTTCTGGATCCCTCATCGAAGGGGGATATGAATTGTGCAATTTCATAAACTTTGAACAGAAAGTTTAATATACAAAAATAGCAAATTTGTTGTTCATTCCTTTCTATATTTCTTATATAGTTTTCATATTGCCTATATCTCGGGAATCGCCTTGGCCTAGTTATAAGCCTGTGAGATTTGATACTAAGCATCCCGGGTTGAACCCCTGCTCATGGTGGTCATGGCTGAATACGTTTGGGTAAGGAATAGTTCCAAGACTAGCACAGTATTATATATCAATACTGCAATTTATTATATAACCTATAAATAGACGCCTTTTCATTGGCTAAAAAGTAATTTTTTAGAAAAATTATCTAGCGATATTCACCGTTTTTTTTCTGATATTCACCAGTTTTATAAATAGTAACAGGGAAAGACCAGGGAATCCCATGAGCCGCCTATTAATATCCTTCGCCTTTATCAGTACGCTACGGAATTTTCCGAGGCGCGTTCCGAATGACCACGAAAACTTCCGAAGCTCGTTCGGATGATCATGACAATATTATATAAATATGGCATGGCTTCCAGTGTGACAGTACATATTGTCAACATGAGGAAAATACTGTTAGCCGAGGCGAAGACGAGGTTAACAGTATTTACCCGAATGTTGACAATATGTACTGTCTGTCACACTGGAAGCCATGCAATATTTATTTTATTATACCGAACAAAATTACACGTTTATTTAATTTATTCTGTACCTTTGTAGGGGAGGTGAACATGGGTAGATCTACTACAATGTAACACACACATACGAATATACCGGTTAACAGTATACTGTTACATGGCACGCGGGTCTAAAAAGTGACGTTATTGTTTGAAATGACGTCATGCACGTGCATAACCAACATTTTAACGCGCGTGCCATGTAACAGTATACTGTTAACCGGTCAAAAACGTACTGTTATCATGAGACAGTAAAAAATTGTCCATGATGAGTATATGAAAATTTAACATTACAAAGTCACGTGAGGTATAATAAGATAAATTGAGGGTTATATAATTAAACAGTTATGGGCTTTTGAGCTGTTATACATGATGTTGATATGCACCAAAAAAATCATTATTGATTTATTGGGTGCATTACAGCCGAAAAGACCATAATTGTATAGTATTGCATGGCTAAACGAGTAAGGTATTGTTGCCTGTATCCGTATAGCGTATTCGAGAGTCACGTTAAACAAAATACTATCATATAAATTATTTACCAGACCAAGAAATTCTGTTGTACACGTTTTCGTGTTCTGTTTCTTTGATGTGTTTCAGAAAAACATCGCATTTTTCCAATTCCAGTATCATGTCTATCAAATCAACGGTGTTTTTTACATATGCACCGAGTTTGTCCATGACAACAAAGTCTTCAAGTTTAAGGACATCGCTCAACATCTTTCCTCGTCGATCAATTACTTCAGCTGGATCGAAGTGTATGAAATTATTGCTTGTTCCATTAACTGTTAATAAAAATACATATTCAGCTTTAGAATCTAACAAAAATGCATTATTCATAATCTGTTTCATATAATATGCGTTCAGATCTGTTTCGCCTGACGAAACGAATTTTCTGATTATTGCGGCCACCAAATAAGATAATCAATTAAGGATCGCTCCTTTAGGGCATTAAACTGTTTCAGAATTACTTTTAAGCCAGAGTGCACATATCTACAACTAAGCTGATGAAAATATTGATGTTCGATCTGTCTTAACCATACAATCATTCAATGGCGAGCTTTCCATCGACATACTGGCCTATATAAACGAGTCTCATGAACGCATATGTGATGGTCGGCAAGGGTAAACAAATTCAACTGACCGACCATCACATGTTTCTCCTTCTCCTGCTCATTTAAAATAAAATAACGTTTTAAATGAAATTTCAGACAGGTGACAGTTCATTGTGCTGGTGCACTGGTCTTCTACATTTTATTTTCAACTTTGGACTGTTTTAAAACTCTTTGATATGACACAATAAAAACATAAAGTGACATAATATGCAACATAACCTGTTTTCTAAGCACATTAATTGCATTTCATTTTCCTAAGGTATTAGTCTTCTAACGCTTATATCCTTAAAGATTCCAAAGACCAATCATTATTATGTATAACCCCTTTCATTGGACATATAGCGTTGTTAGTTTGAAGTGAAACAATAGTACATACATAGGGCACATTCGATTGTCATATCAAAGAAAGTGGCTCTAGTGGCTCTAGTCCGAGTAACACCGCAGTTGAACAGAAGATCCCCAAGAAATGTGCTGAGGGGTTCGTTCTTTTCGTCGATGAACGACAGCAGGCTCTGTGACAAAACCGCAGTGTTAGCTTTGAATAAAATTATAATTGAACCGACATTGGCTTGAAGTGTTGATGCTTGGAAATACTTTGTGAATAGGTACAGCAACTCTGGGTGTCTGTTTTGTATAGCATGTGTTATCTTCCATGCGTCTTCGTTGTTCATTGTGATACTCATTTGACATTGAGATTCGTGTGTTCCTGTTCGATATCAAAGTATGGGTTTACTTCAATAATATTCACGAAATTCTGTTATAATTCTATTTCAAATGACCAAAAAATATACTTGCTCTTCCTTTATCCTTTATTGAGGAACCACTCCAAATGATCTCTTGGCATAATTAAAATGTCAAAACAACATAATTAGAGTATTAAATTATTAATTGAGAAAGCAAATTAAGTTATTAAAATGGGTAACTTGGAAAGAAGGCAACGTATTTGTTAACGTAATTGTGTAAATCTAATGTCGTCTAAATGGCGGGATAGGGAAGCCAGTAAGATAGAGTAATTTCATTGCCTGATGTAAAACACGTGAAAACAATTCGTTTAAGGGAAAGTAATTCGTCTTGTGAGTTATGAAGGCATTATGAAAGCAACTTTCCACCGGCCTTTTGCGACGCCATAAAATTAAGTTCAAAAGCGATCGTCTCTTAAGAAATTACCAACTGAAATATGTCAGTAAAAGGTCAGATATTATACATTTGTATTTAACGTAAGTGTTACCCATGTGGCAACCGACCTGCCTGCGCATGCATGCTAAGTATTCTAATGGATACTACTTTACAAAAGTGTATTGAAACCTTCTATGACTAATGAGTGAACGGTGAAGAGTCAGATCAGACTTTTCGGATGAGTTGGCTTATTTGGCTCTACCCTAGTCACAAAAGTCTTACGGCTGGTTTTCGGTGTGAGTCACTCATATAATATTTTACCTGAAGGCAAAGATGGGTAATTTCCACGAATGATTTCCACCTTAACTGTAATAAATAGGAAATATAAAACATCAGTAAATCAGCCACATGGCTTGTGGTATGTATGAATGTTGAAAGAGTATAGACTTGGATATATTTTTTGGCTATAATCACTAACACACGAAATTCACGAATTGAGATTGTTTGAAGTGGTTTCGTGGTAAATTAAGACATAGTACATTTGTTTAATTAAGAAAATAGATGGGTACACAGATATAGATACCAACAGTTTAAAAGACATAGTGAAAGTTTCGGCTAGGTCGTTAAATTGTTATACCATTTATATTTTAACTTTTGCAAAAACGATTGCAAAATATATTTTTTTCATAAAAGAGTTTCATCGGTGTAACTGAGAAGTAGTTTCACAATAGCTTTAACGTTCGATCTGTACGTGTCCGAATGCACACTTAGAATAAAAGTCCGACTGCATTTTACGAAACATTTTCATATATTTTAACTTATTGCTGATGAAAAACACATAATTGTTTTACCTGCATTTCGATCTCTCCGATTGTCGAACCGGGAAACTTTCTCTTTCAACGAAGGAAACGCTTTCATAAACCCATAGATCGTTTGAAACAACTTTGTCATTTTAACAATGGCCCGAGTCAACACTGCACACGTGTTCGTGCGACTACGCAAATGATGGTCGTATACTTCGATGTATTCATCAATAGTGATCACGAAATTCTTTAAACATCGTAAAGTAATGCCATGTATATCAACACCTTTCAAGATGTCACCCAGTTGGGACAATCAGTAAGTAGTTTAAAGCTGAGATGGCTGCATTATCAGATCTGTCTGAAATATAGCGACAACAGATACCAAAATGCGCATTTTTTCAGTCACAAATCCTGATGTAGAAACTATCATAACAGGAATAAAGTGTTTAAATGTCACCAAAACGTTTAAACCATCGTATACCTTCAACTACTGGCACCGACATTGTGAAGGCTTTTTTCACCAGCACATAGCCTGGCCAGCCGGAAAATCCTTATATAAGACGTTTTCCAATGTTGTGTAACTCCTGCTTACTTCCGTGTCAAAATATGTAGTTGAGTAATATTTCAAAAGGACGCAGGCTTTTCGTTTAAGAAACAAAACCCCTAAATTAATTTCATTTTTTTACAAATACACTGTTTTATTATGTTATGAGTGTCTTTACAAAAAGCTGTGGTAGGAACCACTTTTAGTTTAAATATGAGCACGTCTATGGGCTATGATACAAGTTGACGTTTATAAGCAGTTCAGGTCCAGATCAGGTCTCCCCTGTTCACATATTACTTGTACAAGGTAGTTAAAATCTTTTTTTTAGTGTATGAATCAGACGGAGCTGTTGTATATAAAACTCTTTTTAATTGCATCTTAGAATCTTTTGTGAACTGTTGCAAACAGTTCAAAGTCAGGTCAATCTGCACGGATGCGTACGTTGACATGCACTCATATTGGTTACAATTGCCGCTCATATACCATGTAAACAAACAAATTGGATATCAAACAATATAATTCACCTGTTGGTGTTAGCGGGGTATTTTCCAAAGTGTCAACAATATACTACTGATCACATACTTTCAACGTTTCAATGAAGACATCGTATATATCATCAAAACCACCTGTTTTGAGGAGTAGTTTCTGGAGAAGGCGTTCGCTTTGATCAACAACTGTACCGCCAGTACTGATAGACTGGCCATCTTCTTCATCCCAAACTCCTCTCTTTATAAGCTGGTCACATACTGCTGGTGTGTCCAAATGGTCTCGTATGTATCTGTAGTTTATCAGTACCTTCTCTGTAGGACTCAACTCTCTCCGTCCAGAAGTGGATACAGACCCTTGCGGAAATCAATATGTGAATTGTTATTAATAGAAGACAATTAACTAGATTCCTTTGAAAGCGTTTGTTTAATCATTTATGACATTAAAAGTAAGTAAAAGTGCGTGTTTGTTTATTCTAGTGCCACCCCTTTTGAAAGTGCCAGACATTTCCGACTTATGAAATACCCTCCCCTATCCTGATAACATAATCTAATAATAGACAACTATTGACACCAAAATCTCTTTTATTAGATTCAACCATACCGTAACCGCTTGAATTTCTCCTAACTATAGCAGACATAGTTGTTTGTGCCAAGACTTCGCCGTATTATTTTCCCTCTTTCCTCGTTTTCTGTATATTCTGCAAGTATAATATATGATTAACTTAAAACATTTCTTTGAACGGTTCTGTATTTTGAAAAGAGCGTAGAAGCAATTATGGTTGCTCATCCGAGCCACTAGAACTGCTTTCGCTCTTTTTTCTGTTCATGATTGTATCGCTGGATTACTTTTTGTAATAAAGATTAATAAATAAATATAAAATTATTATAAATGGAGATGACAAAATATAAAAGAATTTACCATAAATCAAGCTATCTCTCGAACATTGGTCCATTTAGACTTAAAGTTAAACGGTCCATAATAATAATGACATGGTGTGCAACGACATTTTACCCTCTTTCTTCCGCCTTAAAACGTCTAAACCGACCTCGTCTCAGGGAGAGACAGTTTCATAAATTATTTTTCTAATAAAATACGCCGGCCTTCTTAAGCTTAATGTTCATTATATTTGGAAATTTACAGATGGCCTGACCACCATGCGCTGAAGTCACAATTTGCAGCATTCCACAGCGAAAGATTATTCAAACGACGATTTTAAACATGGTCTAACAAATATGTTTTTATAATTCTTTCGAAAACGTACAAATACATGCAGTATTGTTTATTAATAATAACTTTTTCGGAAGAAAAATGATTAAATGCCAATCAGATACATTAGGAGATATTAAGTCCTAATTAGGAGATACTAAATCATAATTAGGAGATAGCCTACTATCTCCTAAGTAGGCGATATTAAGTCCTAATTAGGAGATACTTAGTCATAATTAGGGGATAATAAGTCATAATTAGGAGTAAGTATTTCCTAATTATAACATAGTATCTCCTAACTAGGACTTAGTATCTCCTAATTATGACTTAGTATCTCCTAATTAGGAGAAGATGTTTCTCAAAACATATTACAGACTGTGGCACTAGGCCGCTTCCATACAATTCGAACAAACATTGCTCAGGTACAATATTCTTTTTAAAGCGCGTCATTTCGCGTTAAATATTCGCTGCGGAACGTGATTATTGTGACGGTCAGGCCTTCTGCAAATGTCCACATTTAATGAACATTAAGCTCTAGTACAGCGTCGTTATGGTTGTGTTAAACCTTTTGATGCCATGGATCGCGAGAAAAATCATTGTTCGGCCTATTTCTACAAAATAATATGCCATCCCATTTATTTTTCGATTAAACATCTGGCCTGAATGGATGAGGGGGTTAAAATCCTGTTGCACACCTTGTCTTTTTATATAATACAATAGGGAGGCTATTTACAGTAACACGGTCATGTTTTTAATTTTCTCAAAAGAAAACTCGGACGCCTGTGCTTCAATATCCGTCTACATGTAATTCGGTACAACATGCATCTTTTGACAAAAACTGCACTCTGATCTGGCTCTGCACTGTTCGTCAATTAGTCGTAGCGTATTACAAGACAAGTCTGTAATCCAGTATCAAATTGGATCGGTAAGCATGGAGAGATCCTGAATTGACTGCTTTATATGTCACAGGAATCTTATAACATACACAGTTCGGCCGTTTTGTCAATACTTTTTTTGAAAACATTACCAACGCAAAGGAACATCTGTGAGACTGGTGGATGCTCCCTTATACCCAAACCATGAGGCCATAACTCTGGGGGAATCAATTCCATCTAACATTGTACGAAAACTAGAAGGACGGGCAGACGCAGGCAACCATCATAGTTTCACCTACTAGTTTGATAAGAGAGAATAAATCTTTAATAAGAGGATAAGTGATATTATATATATATATATATATATATATATATATACAAACCAGAGCTCATGTTAAGATGTGTAGTGCACGTTCTAAAATCAGTATTTTACCTCCCATGTTTTTCCCATGGGTACTCAAAACGAATCGTCTGAGTTAGACGGTAGGCGGCTCTATAGTGAATCTACTGGAGTGCATCATTCGAAAAATGGGTATTTGGGTATTTGTGTGTGTCAATTTAGTATAAGTGACCGTAAGATCTGTTAATATATTGGACATACCATACCGTCTTTGTCATATATCCTTTACTACTCTTTTTTTGCAATTCAATTCTTTATTCTTGAATAAAGGCCTCCGGCGATGATTATTAATTGCAGATTAGTTTTGTCGAGAGATATTTTAGCTGTATAAATTGTTAAATAGTAATTGGAATATAAGATTACAACAATACTATATTCGTGTCACTTCTCAGTGAATTTAGAACACCTGTGATAATGTATAATCATCATTTTGAACTTGTATGTGTACACCATTGTAATTCTGTGCATTGAGTCTTGCTTTACTGGGGTAAATTTATTTGAATATATTATACTCGGGTGTGTTATATGTTCAAATGTCTATTGTTGAGACCTAAAACGAATGAACAACTAACATGTTTATCCCATGTTTGGCAAATAATATTCGAAATTCATGAACATTTAAGGTCAAAAGTGTATTAAATAATTTCCAGTAAATGCCACGAATGACATAGCGTCTTTGTGTGAACAAGTACGTCCTTATGTTACCCAAATCTCATTTAAATCAGACCAAAATATACTTCGCTGTAGGTACATTTGATCTGACTACCCTTCATAAAGGGTCGTCTCGAATTGACCTTATCTGAGACGTCCTGTATCGGGCAGTCGTCATTTCTATATACGAGCTAGCGAAAGTCTGATTTTAATGAGTTTATATGTTACCTTGATAACAATCAGTGTAGTTTAGCCCAACAGTTTTGGAAATCGTGAGCTGTTTCGTGGGACGTTAGAAGGAGATAGGCAGACATGAGTCCATAGCAGATAATTCGCAGAGATTCATAGACGTAGACATGTGGTATTTTGGTTTTCTTAAAATATGTGTTCAGTAATAAATATAATGTAGAAAATCCCAACGCGAAGACTTATACATATATATACATAATGCGAAACCCCTTCGTGCCACAACTGTTAATGTTTATGTTTACGTTATATACATGTAAACTATAAACTTCTTTTCAGTTTAATGTTGCTTGCAAATGGCACCTATACACTCTTCATCTACGCTACATAATGAGCCGTCCCACGAGAAAACAAACATTATGGCCTCTGCGTAATGTATCGACCCAGGGCCGTCTCTCTAGAGAAATGATTCTTGAAACATAAATTCCACAGGAGTCGAAAAGTTTCTGACCGGGTTAGCCTGCGCGGCTTGCTTAGGCTGATCCGGGTCGATATTTTACGCAGAGTCCACAATGTTGGTTTTCTCGCGGGACGGCTCATATGTATGTAGTCCAATATCAATCCACGCCTGACCGCCTCTGTGTTGTAGTGGTAGAGAGTCCGCCTCGGGTGTCGTGGGTTCAGTCCCCGGCCGGTCATACCAATTAAGGAGTTTAAAAATAGTAGTAATGGCTGCCCTTCTTGGCGCTCAGTGTTGTGGGGTTAGCATTACGACTGACTGGCTGTTGTCAGGATAAAATTACCAGTACTGCTGCTACCTTACCACGGAAACGCCGTGATATAACTGGAAAATTGTTGAAAGCGGCGTTTAATAGCAAATCAATCAATAAATCAATCTACATCATATCTGTCAAATCAATACCTGTCATCCACTGCGTTCTATCGAGATAGACTGTAGCAAATATGAGGTCAAGTTACTAATTATAACGTGCATGTAGGGTTTATTGCTGGGCTTGAAAGACATAACTAATAATGACAGTTAATAGAAGCTCGGTAAATCAAAGCACTCAAAGTGCTGCCAGCAAGGGGCAGATCAAGGAAGATTTACCGTTCAAATTCATTTGTTAACACATACACTTCACAAGAAGAATTTGTTATGTCCGTTTATTGAATAATATTTGAGTTGAATGCACAATATTGTATACACAGAATGGGGGTCTATCGCAAAAACTTTTATTTGACTGGCGGTATTTCACAGAGGTCGTTGCATAGTGTACACACTCATTCATGCATTAATCACAATGCGAGCTATATCAAAATAAAAAAAACCGCTGCATAACAATGAAAACTATGATGAAATTCCAATTAAAATATCAAAGCAAAAAGTAAACAATCTGTATCTACATTTTCTGGTTACTAAAGACAAAAAATGGTGACATATTTGTTTCACCTTGTTTGAAATAATTTATATAATTCTTTTAAAATTAACATAATTCATTTTATAAGCAAAAGAATGTTAACACCGTGCTATAATAGAACAATAATGAATTGTCCGTGCCTTTTTTTCCCAGTAAACTAAGTTGCCTCAAAACAACTGAACATGTTATTTTTCCATAACATAGATAAACAACTACATGCACTGTTTTTTTATTCTTTCAAATTCTCAATAAGTGTGAATATTCAATGAGCAGGATGTAGAAGTTGTTGATCTGAAGGTACTTATAGCTCGGTCGGTGGTACTTTTTACTATGTAGTGTTTTTCACGATACACAATTTCTATAGATATTTATACCATCCTAGCGATTTTGCACCATGATGCGAATGAATTTTGAAATTATAAACACAAGGGCCGTGTTGTGTATGTGTACAGCATTAAATGAGAGGAACAGCTGAATAGCTTAGTCGAATATTTAATACTACAAAGATTAACATGAAATGCACTGGTTATATAGAAATATGTAACACTAAGAGACAATAAACACAAAACTCACCCCCTTTAAATGTAAAGTCATCAATTCAAATTCAATTTTGAAATCGCAATCATAATACACCTGATGAACGTATGCACATACTGCTTTAATTTGTTCCGATTGTGATTAGCCATTATGTTCCAATGTCCACGATGACCTCAATTAACATTAACATTATCATTTATAGCGGTACAAAATCCCAACATCGTCGCCAATTTTGCTGTGTATGGGTACAACATTAAATGAAGGAACAACCATATAGCTTAGTATAATTTTTAATTCTACAAAGATTAACATGAAAAACATGGGTTATATAGAAATGTGTTACACTAAGAGGCGTGGCTTTGAGTGGATACACTTTCATTAATGAGTTAATTAGTTAAGACAATATACACAGAACTCTCCCCTTTCAAATGTAAAGTCATCAATTCAAATTCAATTTTGAAATCGCAATCATCATTACACCTGCGGAAAGTATGCGCATACTGCTTTCATTTGTTCAGTATGTTAATGACACCTGAAGAAATTATGCACATGTTGCTTTAAATTGTCCATACATGTTGGGCGTGAACAAGTAATGTTGACAGCGTAGAAATACAATTTATATTTTAATCATGTTATTCATTTCTTCTGCGTTCTTTCTTTAGAGTAAGTGATGTCGAATCAAATCGATTTTCGTCTTCATAAGCCAATAAGTTACCGCATTTTGCTTTTTAAACAGGAACTTTTTGGCACATATATTCCACAGATCATCCATTTTTATTGACATTATATACGATCTGTTACCAAGACATCTCTCTGAACCCGAGATGGTGTTCAGAAACGGAGAAGTGATATATAGAAAGTCAGAAGTAATTCAATGCCATGCCAATATGTGTAAAACACTTTTCTAGATTCCAGTTTCAAAATGATGAGTGTCCTCGGATTTCGCCTACTATAGCAATTGGCTGTAACGAGCCCCTTGCCAATAAAACTACTTCTCAATCCAGAGCAATGTAATTTCTTACTTAATGTAACGAATGTGCGCCCAATTGCATATCTTTATAATGTATACAAATGTTAATGTATAAACTGTCGTAATACGATTACTTACATTGTTTAGATTACGTTGTAATTGTAAATGATATGAGCCGCGTCTAGGAATTTGGGATCTTAATGCACCTGCGTATCTGTGAGTATGTGTATCTGGACAGTCTCATCAGATCCTACACTGTCCGTCTACATGTCCGTCTATATGTTATGTAGCATAAATACATATTTTGAAACAAAAACTAGATGTGTATACCATTTACCCTCATATGGTACCGTTATGGAGAGACAATAAGAACACAAACCACCAGACGCGGCTCATATGTAAAAAGAAAAATAAGTGAAACGTCTAACCTACTATAGTTACTGTTTATGGAATGTCTTACATAAGCTGACACATTAAAACAAGGAAGTTGTCATTCTAAATAAATTTATCATTGTTATCCACTCGTACTTATTTTTAAAATGGACTTATCCAGCTACACTTCGAAGAGCCAATGATCAAAATTAAACTGTTGAGTTGAGCAGCTAACAGCCTAGTACCTGATCAGACGACGCACCCTTCACAAAACTGGTTCGAGCTGTTAAAGCACTGGCGTCCGAATTTCTATTACAGAACAAATTCCAGTGTTTTTATAAATAGCCCCTCTATACGGTCCATACTGGCTAAGTTCATGACGAACTCAAGGAGGGTAGGGTCAGGGGCAAAATGGAAGCCTCCGTGGTGTATCCGCTTGTTTTATTATCGATACCAGAAAGCTCGTATTCCTGCTGTCTAAATGACGGAGTGCAATTATTTGCAAGTGCCCAATTAAACAAATCCTTATTTATCCACCTTAAAATAAATACATCACTGATTACTGAACTCAAAGGTTCGTATTTAAGGATTATTTACACACCAGCACCCAGAATTGCCACCCTCCGCCATTTTAGAACTCTTCTAACTCTCGCTCGAAGAAGGGTTGCAAATAGGCGAGGTCAGAAGTTCATATGAAGTCACTAGAGTTAAAACTCTTGCCGTGCATGAGGAACCCGGGTGACTCTAGTCGGAACTCAGGTTCGTCGTGAACTTAGCCAGTGTATAATTTATATACAAGAGAAAGTTGATGCAACGCATCAATGTCGCCGGAAATCCATACTGCAGTTATGCATAACACTTACAGTATAGTAGTTGAAAAAACAGTAATCAACTAAAGGGCATATTGGAAAATCAGGGTTGGGGTCAAGTGAAAATGTATCATAACTTGCATTTTCTTTTGTCAAAGAAGTGAATGTCCTTCATTGAAATATAATTGAAGCCTATCATTGTTTACGATCAATCTCCATTCTAAGGTAGGTTGACCATACACACAGCCAACTAATTATTGATCATAAACAAGAAATAAGTAATCTTGCCAATCATTAGTCTACTCATGTTTTAATAGTATATGATGATGAGCGCCCTTGTGTCAATGGTGCATAACAATATGCAGATCGCCAGCAAAATGCGTGTAGAGAATCTAATGACACATTTAAAATTGTCAAGGACGAAATAATTGTGTACGAAAGACACGATTCGTTTCTGCTTCACATAGTTGTCGTTCTTTACACTCTCTTTATAGGCAGAGAGAGTGTTTTAAAATGATATAATGATGAGCGCCCTTGTTGCAATGATGCATAACAATATGCAGTTCGCAAGCAAAATCTAATGACACATTTAAAATTGTCAAGGACGAAAAACAATTGTACGAAAGACCCGATTCGTTTCTTCTTCGCATAATTGTCGTTTTTCACACACTCTTCATAGGCAGCGAGTGTTCATTCAAAGTATTTTTTATATTAAAACCAGTTTTATCTCAATTTGTTATTTTCGTCATTTGTTTCGACCCAAATAAAACATTTAAATCACCTTTAATTAACTATTTGTAAGTGAGTGTAAAGAACGGCTCACTGCAAATGAGATTTATCTACGCAGTCGGTATTCAGTAGTCACTTGATCACCATATTTAGCTTAGAAACAGTTCCTATTTTAGATATTCATGGATTAACATTATTAAATGAATTTTACACAAATCAAGACATCTCTTTGAACATGAAAATAACATTCAGTAAGTTAAAATTGCTATTAAAAGGAGACTTCGACGTGATTTTTATCTCGATATTGACACATAACAGTCTGTAGCAAGTCTAGCAGGGACTCTTTTGTCCTCGTAAATAAGACAAACATCATTTGTTTTGTCGATATACCGTTCCTTAGTCGGTTAACCAAACATGTTCTACCTGTTTTCCATTCATAAAACAGGTAAGTTTCGTTCCGTTTGATAGGCATAGCTTAAACTGTTTATGTTGTGTTTACTATGGAACACACGGCTGATTATGACGTGGTCATTGTTACGAACAGTTCAATAAATTAACAGGAAATCGAAAAGCTAAAGCTGTTGTCGTTGAACTCTAACGTAGAAATTATTTAATTCTTTGTGTGTAGGAAACGGAACATTCTTAGATAAGACCCTTATACTTTAAAATAAGTTCAGAAATAAGAAAGGTACTTGTGTCTTGCTTTTGAAATATTATTAGTCGCCGGGCAGAAGCCCGCGACTTCTATTTTTAATAGGTTTTCGGAAATCACATGGGAGGGGGGATTATTATTAGAAAGAAACACATTTAGATGTCTTGAACATATTACAATTGTGTTTGTTTAAAACCACTAAGTATTGACACATCTAAAATGATATAAATATTCCGATGTTTTAGGTATTTTCAGTTTCTTTATTTTGACTCGCATTTATGTTTTGTTGTTTTATTTACGAAGACAAAACAGTCCCTATTAGCTAGACTGGTATACTTTATTTTAACTATATACATGTACTCAAACAGCGATAACTACAAACCTTTACGTCGCAGTCTAATTTGTTTACATACGCGCACCTGCTTGAAGCGTGACTCGCGAATACCAACTGCGTAGATCAATCTCCTTTGCAGAGAGCCGTCTCTTTACACTCACTTGCAAATAGTAAATCGTAGGTGATTTAAAATGTTTATTTGGTTCGAAACAAATGAAGAAATGAACAAACCGAGATAAAAATAGTTTTAATAGAAAAATTACTTTGAACGAACACTGTCTGCCTATAAAGAAAGTTTCAAGAACGACACCTCTGCGAATAAGAAAGAATCGGGTCTTTCGTACAAAATTATTTCGTCATTGACAATTTTAAATGTGTCATTTAATTCCCTAAAAGCATATTGCTTCCGATCTGCATATTGTTATGCATCATTGACACAAGGGCGCTCATCATAATATAATTTTAAAACATGAGTAGTTTGTTATTTTCATTATAAAAAAGGAAGGAAAGAATTAAAATAAATTAACATGTTGTAGGGCTCAGTTTATGTTCGAAATTAAGTTTAAATTATACAACAATTTCAATGAGATTTAACTGTTTAGTTGATATTATATTTCGAAGGTGGTCTAATTTATAAATATTGGACTACATTTCAACATGTGTTAAAGCATGATATAATTAGGATGCCAAGCTAATATCATTTTGAGAAAAAGAGAAAACTCATGTCTTCAGCGATTTAACCCTTAACTCATTGTTTTAAAAGTATATTGCTGCAAAGGTGTCCACTGTTGGCTTTAATAGAAGACAGGTAAAATGATGTGCTATTGCATGCAAATCCTAAATTGTCTGTTTTGTGGTTTTATTGAAAAATAATAAAATTCAAATATTCTGACAAACATCTTGAAAAGTGTATGTGGAATTCACAAATCTTATAATTATTCCTTAATGAAAGCACTGTATACATACTAAGACTAATGATTGGCAAGATTTCTCATTTCCATTACTGTTTATGATCAATAATTAGTTGGTTGTGTGTATAGTCAACCTACTTTGGAATGGAGATTGATCATAAACAATGAAAGGCTTCAATTATCATTCACTTCGTTGACAAAACAATGCAAGTTATGATACATTTTCACTTGACCCACCCCTGATGTTCCAATATGCCCCTCAGTTGATAACTGTTTATTCAACTACTATACTGTTAGTGTTATGCATAACTGCACTATGGATATCCGGCGACATTGATGCATTGCATCAACTTTCTCTTGTAAGTATCTTAATTCACGTTCGCGTGTTTTATGAAATTTATCTATTCCTTTTCTTTCGTCATCAGCAGAAGGTTTATATGAACTAACACATTAAGGTGTTTTTAACGAATTATTTTTTCTCAAAAAATAATACAGTTAACGCGATCGTATTTGTTTCCGGAAGTCACGGTTAAACTACACTTCCGCTTAGAATACACATTCGCTGCACCTAAATAGTCCTAGTATTTTTTCGATATTAAAATGACTTCTACGTATTATTTCAATACAGTGAAGTCATAATTATACTATCAAATCATCATAGATAATCAATTTTCTAGAAAATATCAAATTAACAGTACGCGCATATATATTTCATTTGTCGGCAGGTACGTATAAGGCACGAGTATGAATTTTATTCGTATGCCCATTCACTAGAAGTCGACCCCACGCTGTATAGAACAATGTTAATCTCACAAATATGCCACTACGCAGAGCTCAGTGAAATAGTCAGTGTGCATTTTAAACGCTCGCATCGCCGTTGTTTCTCCTTTTTCCAACATGATAACGATGATCAAAGGAGCTTTCTAATTATAGATCATGGTTTACATACGCGCGCATTCAGTTAGCTTAATATATATACGAAAGTAACGCTCCTACGTTGTATCAAAGTACCGTGGTGTAATGGATAGCGTGTAGAACTACTAATCATGGACTATTTATGGACGCGAGTTCGAGTCCCAATAGGAACTGTTCTTTTTTTTTTTTTTAATTCTTATTTTATGCGATTTGTTAAACATTATAGATTTATAATAATTAATTCACTCACATGAAACATCCTGGATCCGCCCCTGGTGACGAAAACAAATCGAACTAACAATGTAAATCTCACAAATATGCCATGGGTGTTTTGACAGACTTTACGCAGAGCTCAGTGAAAGAGTTAGTGTTCATGTTAAACGCTCGCATCGCCGTTGAAATGCTACATTTACTAAAACTGTCAACTGATAAAAAAAATCTCTGGACAAAAATATTAATAATAATAAAATAGACTAAATTGTGCAATAGCTAGCATGATCAATTGCATTCATAAATTAGATTTTACAATACATGTTCAAAATAATTCGTTACCAGTACTTTCTGTACTTTGATTTTTAAATGCTTTTGTATCAGATTGTTGGTGTTGGCGGTTAATGTTGTTTTAAACACTATTTAAGTTATATAACAGAAAATTTATGCATGATCCTTGCGTGAAAAACAGTACTAGGTTAGGAAATGTGCGTTGTACGAGGGCTGTCCAACATGGCCGGCGCGACTGGATAATCTTAATAGATTTGCAACCAGTGTAGATCTAAATCAGTTTCACCATCCGTAATTTCATCGGGGGTTCTCAACACTATTTCAGTTATATATCACGAGAACAGAACATGTATGCATGGTCCTTTGTTGACAAACCAGAACTTGGCTATGAAATACGCCTTACCAAAAGCAGCTCCACCATGGCCGAAGCAAGCGGGCAATCTTAATGCGTACATACTCAGTGTAGATTTTGATCAGTATTCCCATCCGTAAAGCGATTCGTTTGTGCATCGTTCGCAGATCAGAGGGCTTCAAGATACCCCTTTTACAATATACATTTAGATCAGATAACAAGGAGTCACATCTATATCTACACTAGTCATACATACGCGAAGTTTGGTTTTCCCGGAGCAATGCTAGATTTACCCTTTCCCACATAGAAATTACAGCAGGTGACTTTAAAAAAAGAAGAAAATCTTAAAATAAAAGTTTAGTTATTGAACAGAGTTGAAAACTGTAAAGTAAAAGGAGAACTTGATCATTATCAGCAATTTTTCCTTTTGCCTCACTGTTCTCAAATGTCAACCGCTGCAGATGCGCCAAACCGCGTCTATAAGTTGGAAAGGATTAAGTAAAAATTGCAATGGTTACGTAACAGTACACAGGTTATATGATATACTGTCAGTTTTTGGTATTCCTCAATGTAAAACCCATGAATCACCTGGATGGGGAAAGTTAGAGGTCAAAAGTCGTCGGAAAAAAGTGTATATTATACGGGTCAAGTCACACGAAAACCGAGTTTCGTGACTTTATGATCAATGGAGATGCACATAACCATTTTGCATCTCTGTCGCCTGGCCAGGATCATCCCTTTTCGCCATCTGGTAATTTGAGAATATCGCAAGAAAGGAAAGTAATTATTGTCGATAGTCGGCTATATAAGTATTCTGTTTTATCGAGCAGTATTAGGAATATTAAGATAAATATGGACAGCCAATAGTATAGATCCTGATCAGACGGCTGACTTGGTTCTATATTGGTGCTTCACACAATAGGTTTGAGCAGACAAACCGTTAAGTAGGATATTTCCTCGTACTTACCATTAATTACAAATTCTACTAAGGACGCTTATCGTGTGATGGACTAGTTCTAAAATTGTCAGATGATAACCAATTAGAAATAATAGTTGCGTCTAATGGGGCTTACTTCCAGTTTCTTGGCAGAAGATGCACGCCTGTATATGTTACATATTTTCGGACGGTAAAGACTCTGGTGAGACTCTGTTGATGCACAGGCTCGAATGAGTCTTCACTGTTCGCAGATGCGTTTAGATCCCAATTCGCCAGAAGCGGCTCATATCCATATATGAACGAGACAATATTAATTAAAAGTTTAAGCTGTTGTTAGCTCACATGAAAACAAAAAGGATCACTATGAGCTATTATGATCGTCCTGCGTACGGCGTCCCTTCGTGCGTCGTGCATTGTTCGTCGTATTCAACAATTCTTTGAACAACATATCGAGGGCTTGGCGTGAAACGGTTGTAACTAAAATTGGTATTTCTTTACCAAGGTTAATCAACTCGCCATAAAGTCTTTATAAGCGTTAAATCATTTTTCTTTGTAAACAATGTAAATTTAGGTGCCATTGCTCGTTCTGAGCAATGGCACCTAAATTTGCATTGTTTACAAAGGGGTCAAAATTGCCCCTAAACCAGGGTTTTCAAAATAGGTTTTTAGTTACAACCGTCTCACGCCAAGCCCTCGATATTCTCTCAAACACATTTGTCAATTCAAACCAAATGTCATAGGAATTATCCTTTTTTTTAGAAAAAAATAATTAAATTGCATGTACAACTGGTTAATCCGAGATCAGAAATAGGGTAATTGACAACATTTTAAAAAGCTTCTCATCTCATCTGAAACTGTTGAACTGATTTCAAGATAAGTTAAAATGATACTAAGATAATATTCTTTAAACGCTAAAGTGATTGGGCGAAAAACATTACCGACACCAGAAAATGGGTGAAATGACCAAACAATAAGAGGCGCAAGTGAAGGAATACACTAGGAATTCCAATTCTGAAAGAGCGTTCGTATGACCTAACCGGTGTTCAAACCGTAAGCTCTCTTACCACTACACCACATTGTGTATTCCTAGCATGCTTTTCGAAAAGTCAACTGACGGCTGCAATTACGTCCAGTATTGTTTATAAATACGCGAAAGTCGAGTGTTTGATTGCTTGCCATCTGCTTTACAATGTTTTCATTGGATCGACCGAATAAAGCAAAATCCACCCGCTTGCATTAATGAGTCAAACGAGTTCGGACAAGTGAAAAACACTCTGAAGTATGTTTGACCTCAATGTCAATCTTGTTTGTAAATGTTGACCGTGCTGTGACCCCTACAAGTCTACAACAGACGACTTAGACTACATATAGAGAAAATATGCAAATCACTGTAAATATAATTAAAATTAGTGAACGGATAAGAAATAATTTTCCTTTAGTCAAGATTTGTTTCAAATATCGTTTGCTGTACATGCATCAAAAAGTGTTTGTAAGCGGGAACGGATTAAATCGTTTCCATGTTAGCTGAATCCTTTCCGTGAAAGATGCTATTACATATGAATTTTGAAAATATTGTGGAAAATGGAGCCATTGCTGACAATGAGCAATTCCTCCTTTTCACACCAATTCTTCCAAACCTGTTTCAAGTAACTTCTTTCCATACTCTAGATATTTAAACTTTTACTACAGGCATTCGTTTACTCTTTCCCCCTTTCAAACACATTTTAAATTATCTGAAACAGATTAATGATATTGAGCAATTTTGCCTTACATCTATGGGAAAATATGGGCATCTCTGTTAATGAAAATAATCATTGAAAATAGTTGAAACCTTTGTGGAAAAAGAAAAAATTGGTCACGATAAGCAATTTCTCCTCTTGCCACAATATATTCAAATGCCGTCTGCTGCAAATGTGTCAAAAAGCGTCTGTAAGCGGGAGTGGGTTGAACCGTGTCCGTGTCGGGTAGGATGGGACACCCTATTATCGGTGTACTAACGTGTTATTCTACATAATAATAATAAAGCAAACTTAACTGTAAATTATATCCAGTATCACTCGTTCCTTTATATGTCCTTATTAATAAACTCACACAAAATGATCATTCACTCCTGTGGAATTTCCAAAAACCATGTTTTTCGGCAGCCATTTTGAAAATTGACTTCCAGGGAGACAATCACTCACCGGGTTAATTACAAAAACATTAGTATGGTGGTCCTGTTGTATCAACTCTTTACAAGATGTGAGATTGTATGTGAAAATGAGTATCCTAAAAAACATTTGTCATTAAAACAATTATATTTAACTGAAATTGTTAATTTATTAACTGTTCCAAACTATGAACTTATTTACATTATATTTTCAGAATTAATTTGTTAAATTTTCTTATTGGCACAATTTAAACATGATTTCCGAGAATGACCCATTTCTTTGTTTAGTTTTAGTCCTTATAATAGCATCCTTATTTTTTGTAACACAGTATATGATATAGAGGTTTAAAAATAGCATATGTTCAAATTTATAACCATCACAAACATTCAGGCCAAAAAAAACAAAATCATTTTTTAAAATTTTAGTCCTTAATTTCTTCCGTGTTTTCTAAAGACGAAAAAACTTCACAGAATGTAATCAATTGACTTCAAATTCCTATGATGTTATAAGCAGTTAATATACAGCATGTTCAAATGTGAAAGAAAAATCAACAACAGGTTTTCTACTAAAGAAATGATGTTTTTGTTGGTGAGGTCAGGGCATGTTGGATTTTCTTTTTATTATGATGTGTCGTAATTTCCGAGAATATTGATTTTTTGAAAAAAATAATAAGTAGCGTTTGAAAGTCGGGATAACGGGGTTTCCTGGTGGAATCATACAACATCCGCTATTGCGCGCGCAACAAAGAAAACACCGGTTTTGTGTTTACCTTGATATTCGAGATAACACGATATTCGTAGAACCTACTATAGTTCTCTGCTAGGGAAAACGTACATGTTTATTATTATCTAAAATCGACAGTATCTATGTATTTACATATAAGTATCTCTCTCGCTCTCTGTCTCTATCTCTGTCTCTGTCTGTCTCTGTATGTATGTCTGTCTGTCTGTCTCTCTGTGTATGTTTGTCTGTATGTCTATCTTTCTCTCTCGCTCACTATCACTCTCTCTCTCTCTATCTTTCTCTCTCTATCTCACTCTCTCTCTCTCTTCTCTCTCTCTCTCTCTCTCTCCCTCTCCCTCTCTCTCTCTCTCTCTCTCTCTTCTCTCTTCTCTCTCTCTCTCTCTCTCTCTCTCTCTCTCTCTCTCTCTCTCTCTCTCTCTCTCTCTCTCTCTCTCTCTCTCTCTCTCTCTCTCTCTCTCTCTCTCTCTCTCTCTCTCTCTCTCTCTCTCTCTCTCTCTCTCTCTCTCTCTCTCTCATAAACGTATTTGCATATAACTAGTTTATTTGTTGTTTGTTTTTCACTCTTGAATATTATTATGTTTTACTAATGTTATTTAATGTATTAGTTCAGATGAATTTATACGATTCTATACATGATACATTTTCATGTTCAAATGTTTGTATGCTATATTTGTTCGTTTGTATATGTGCAATTCATGTTTATATTGAGCATATGTCACTAAATTGCATTAATTTAAAGAACTTCATTATTCTAACCATATAACGCTTTAAAGAAGTTCGACATGACTATCCGCTAAGGGTTATTGTTTTACGATTCCCTTCACAGCGTGTGATCAATTATTGATAAATCACGGAACCTTACAGAGATTAACGAATATATCGCTTCCGAGCGCAAATAGAATTATTGATATTTGATATTTCAACTGATGATTGAAATTCTTGGGTATGACTAGAGCTAAGAAGACATGAGCCATGATATATGAAAAATAGAAAATGTCGCATTTCATGTTGGATAACATTTAGGTGTCTATGTTGAAATGAAACAAGAGTTGCCTTTTATTACGGGTTTACGTCATTTCAACAGTATTGCACATGTATACGTATCAGTGATCCATTGGTGACACACCAGTATACTAGACTAGGAATTGTGCGTTGCTCAATGGCACTGTACGATGACCACCACGAGCAGGGGTCGAAGTTGCGAGCCTACATTAGTTAACCCTTTCCCTCATATAGACGCTTTCTGACGCCTCTGCAGCAGACGGCTTTTTGAAAACATAGTGACAAAAGAAGAAATTGCTCAGAACGAGCAATTTCTCCTTTTGTCACAATGTTTTCCACTTTTAGTCAGGTTATCCATTTAATTAAGGAGATTTTCCAATTTTTGACAAAATATGTTTAAAGTCGTCTGCTGCAGAATTGTTCTATGAGGGAAAGGGTTAACAAATACATCGTCTAACGACAAAGGCTCTTGTGGGAGACCACGTGAAAATAACGACACGATTGAGATTTGACTGTTCGTATCCGCTTTTCACCGTCATGGCAGTCACTTTAAAGTCCTTTAGCTTAAGTAGTTGACAAAAGAATGTACATGGTCCGATATGAACAGCGACATTCAGCTTGTGTTGCTTTCAACAGCATTTCAGTTATAAATTTACCTGTACTATTATATGATATCCCCGCAACCCTGGGCACCAAGGAGGAGAGCCATTACTACCATTGTTTTTTAATAGGCTTTGGTTTGACCACAGGCGTCCGAATTTCTATTACAATATGGACGTATAGAGGGGCTATTTATAGTAACACGTGTGGGATTCACCAAATTACCATTACGATCATTTTTATCAAAGCGTATAGACAATATAGAGAGACTTTTTGAGTATTTTAATGAGGTACTGTGTGATTTTCCGCATTTTTTGCTGTAATAGGAATTCGGACGCCTGTGGTTTGACCCGATCGAAGCTTGGAATCGCGCTCCCAAGGCAGACACTTTAAGCACTACATCATGGAATCGCTGACTTCGGGATCAGATCAGCATGCACCTCGATGACCATTGTTCGCAAGGTATCCATCAAGGGTTTAAGAAGTATTCAAAAACAAAACGACAATTAAAGTATGATCAGCTGGCTCCACTATGCTAGTTAACGTCGTCCTCAGAAGTCTTATTTGGAGCATTGAATTAATTTCTGATTGCAAAGAATGTTTTCAGAGTTTTGGGACATTAAGCCAAATAGATAAGCCATCATACGAAAACGTCCGTAGGTGTTTTGCGACAGGGGAAGATTCAGACCATACTGCACCTTCGAGCAGTCAGATCAGGATCTTTCCTGTTGCTGTCTAGACGTACAAGCAATATCCTCTCTAGAAACTTATATGAGGCGTTCCACGAGAAAACCAACATTATTGACACTGCGTAAAGTACCGAGCAGGATCAGCCTAAGTATGCCGCACATCTAATCCGGGCAGAAACTTTTCGACTCCTGTGTGGATTTTATGTTTCAGGAATCATTAGGCATACTCTATACATATATCCTCCGAAGACGGAATGTGTCGACCCGGATTAGCCTGCGCGGACTGCGCAGGTTGATCTGGATCGATACATTACGCAGAGTCCATAATGTTGGTTTCCCCGTGGAACGGCTCATATATTTGTATTGACGGATATGGATCCTCTCCATTCTCCATAGGCTTGTTTCTATGATGCTTGTGACGAGTCCGAGCAGAGTAGATCCCGATCTTCGCTACATTGTCACATAATTCCGAAGGTAGCTTTTCGTATGCATAATTATTATCTTTTAATCGGCGCAAAAAATCAATTTTTCGACAAACTGTTACATTCTGTTACATTCTCTTTCAAGTCTTAATATTTTGTTTTCATATTTTTCACATTTGTCACATTTTACATATTTTCATTTCTTTTACTTTCGTTTCGGTTTAAGCCTTTTTTTAATATTTCTTTCCTTTTCGTTAAATAAACAGTCAACAAGATTGACCTAGATTTGTACTCATTTCATAACAAAAATACGTAACAGAAACACAAATACCACCACGGCGATTTACAACGACTGAGACAGAGCTGGGACCGAAAATTGCATTTATTTCGAACGATGGCATCATGTTTGCTGCGGCATGGGCTCGTGTGTGACAAATCGGGAAGAACTATGAAAGGTAAGTTATCAAATAGATGTAGGTCGACATCACTGCAGAATGGATAATGTCTGTGCACATTTGTATTGTCGATGTCACAACAGACTGGGTGATTGACATTTCAGAGGACCAGATAAGAGAAAGTGAATATGTCTATTATCCACAATATCTCTCTTAATACTCAACCAAATCCTATGTTGTGGGTACTCAAAAGAATCGTCTCAGTGAGACCTTTGGTACAGTATTAGGTTGTGTATATCATGATTTATATCGCAATTACCTTATAAACAGTTCTACATGCCAAAATAAACATCCTACATGTATTTTGATTAAAGTTTATCTCCTGCAATTTTGGTCAAACTCTTAAATGGGTCACATGGGGTAAAACACTAGGTCACTAGATAAAATTTAAGAAAACCCTTATGAAAACTCTAGAAGCCTGATTTTTCATTGAATCATTCATAAAGGTTATTAAGATGATTAATTTCCATCAAATCCATGTCTTGTTCAAAACTGGGACATATATGGTAAACTAGAATGGAGTGCTCAGCGGAGCATGTGTGTCACCTGTCCCTGCTCATTGAAAGTGTGACGGACAGACGGACAGACGGACGGACGTACCCATGAAGTGTATTTGTAGGGTTATTTCTTTTGTTTGAAACTTGTGGGTTGCAACCCACAAGTATGCTATTCATTCCGTAATTATCAACCTTTTACAGAATGAATAGCATTAATATATGCAAATAAGATACCCGTTATAAAACAAACAAAAAAAAGATTTATCTAAGTGTCTTTATAAGGTGGTGGGTGGGCTTTAGGAACACCCTACAAGTACTCCCTCACCAGACGGACAAAAAATAAATTAATCCCTAAGTGCCTACCATGCTACGCAGGGTGACACAAAAACTTGGTCATTAGGTCAAATATAAGAAAAAAAAGATTGTGAAAACATTAGAGGCCACATTTTTCATCCATTCTTCATGCAAAATCATCAGAACATTATCTCAATGAAATCCCAGTCAGGTTGAAACTTGGTCATCGGGTAAAAAGATTGGTTACTAGGTCAAATTTTAGAATTTAATGCCCCTTAGGAAAAACAGTTGAGCATTGTAGTTCGCTCCACGGCAGATTGTTTAAATTATAGCATTGTTTTAAAGCAGATTTTTTTGTTATGTGGGCAAGATGTAAGTGGGGCTACACTAAAAAGTAACATCTAGGACTATATTATACATAGATGGACTTTGACGTCATCATTGTTTACACAGGCAACAACACAGAGGATTATTAATTGATTATTTGGTGTTTTTATGACGCTTTCGACAATGTTTCAGTTATATCACCACATTTCCTGGGTAAGTTTCCAGTACTACTGGTCCATTTATCCTGACTCCTGCCAGTCAGTCATAATGCTAACCCCCTATATGAGTGCCAAGGAGGGCCACCATTACTACCATTTTAAAAGTCTTTTGCATGACACGGCCGGGCATCGAACCCTCGACCTCCTGTACTGAGGGCGACGCTCTACAACACCCTATATTGTTTGACACAACTCAATCTCTCATAGTTATACTGGTATTTATTTCAGGGCTGTTTTATTGCGGTAGACGATACATGACCTTTATCACAGATGATTTGGATGGAAAACTGATAACTCCTAAAGAGGTTTGAGACTTTGAACCTTAAAATTTCCTTTACGAAATCAATATTTACCTTTTCATTGATGCAGAAACTTTTGATGTCTGATAACTTTATGAAAACATTGTTAAAAAGGATAAGTATTTATCTGAATAAACAAAATTCTTTAAAAGGATAAGTATTTTTCAGAACAAGCAAAATTCTTTTGAAGGTATTGATGGAATTCCAGTTTTGAAATTGCCACTTACAAATTGCTTTATTATTTTTGTCAAAAAATAGAAAACATCCATAATTGAATGGATAACCTATGACAAAAAGTGGAAAACATTGTGGCAAAAGGAGAAATTGCACGTTTTGTACGACAATTCTGCAGCAGATGACTTTCAACATATTTTGTCAAAAAATAGAAAATCTCTTTAATTGAATGGATAACCTATGACATTTTAAAAGAGCTCTGTCTTTATGATATTGCAGATAAAGAAGTACCTCGATAAATATGTTATTGGACAAGAGTCAGCCAAGATCGCTCTGGCCACAGGGACATATCAACATTATAAACGAACAATGCAACATACACTCCAGCCACCAAAGGCCAAAAATATGAAGATATTTGCTTCTCCAAGTAAGTTAAATTCTTTTCCAGGACAAGAAGACTTGAATGACTCTCGTTTGGGAAACAATTTTGAAAAGGAGAAATTGCTCAAAACAACTCTTTATCTAAATTATGCTTTGTACTTTCTTGATGTTATGTCTTTTCCTTAGATATGTTCAAAGCAGACAAGCTTAACAATTTCATATCAGTTAAACAGTGATAATTATGTTTCTATATCAAGTTTTTTTTTTAGTTCAAAAGTGTTTTTTTAATTTAGTAAAATTCTCGAAATATATGAGTGAAAAGGTCCATTACTTCACATGACTTTTTAAAGGTCATTGGCTTTACAATCATCAGACAAACAATTTAAATAAGAAAACTGAAAGGTTTATATTGATAAAGAGTTGAAAATATTGGATTAAAAGGTGAAATTGCTTGTTTTGCTTGTTAAAGGTTCTTTTTTTAGCTCACCTGAGCTTTGCTCAAGGTGAGTTATTGTGATCGCCTTTTGGCCGTCGTGCGTCTTCCGTCGTGCGTCGTGCGTCGTCCGTCGTGCGTCAACTTCTTCTCCTCAGTAACCAGTGGGTCAATTTGGATGAAACTTTACAGAAAGCATCCTCTCAATGACCTCACCAGAATTCCTTCAAATTTTTGGGATCCATGCAAAATTCTGGTTTCCATGGCAACGAAACCGAAAAAACTTCAAAATTCTTCTTCTCCCAAACTGGTTGGCAGATTTTCAAATAATTTTGTAGAAATGTTCCTTAGATGACCCTCTATCAGATTCCTTCAAGCCATGTTGATTGGTCAAAAAACATGGCTGCCAGGGGGGGCGGGGCTATTTTGCCTTATATGGCTATAGTGAAAACTTAAAAAATCTTCTCCTCCGAAAGTGTAAGGCCGATTTTCAAATAATTTTGTAGAAATGTTCCTTGGGTGACCCTCTATCAGATTCCTTCAAGCCATGTTGATTGGTCGAAAAACATGGCCGCCAGGGGTGGCGGGGCTATTTTGCCTTATATGGCTATAGTGCAAACTTAAAAAAAATCTTCTCCTCTAAAAGTGTCAGGCCGATTTTCAAATTATTTTGTAGAAATGTTCCTTGGGTGATCCTCTATCAAATTCCTTCAAGCCATGTTGATTGGTCAAAAAGCATGGCCGCCAGGGGGCGGGGCTATTTTGCCTTTTATGGCTATAGTGAAAACTTAAAAAATCTTCTCTTCAATAAGTGTCGGGCCGATTTTCAAATAATTTTGTAGAAATGTTCCTTGGGTGACCCTCTATCAGATTCTTTCAAGCCATGTTGATTGGTCGAAAAATATGGCCGCCAGGGGGCGGGGCTATTTTGCCTTATATGGCCAAAGTGAAAACTTAAAAAATCTTCTCCTCCGAAAGTGTCAGGCTGATTTTCAAATAATTTTGTAGAAATGTTCCTTGGATGACCCTCTATCAGATTCCTTCAAGCCATGTTGATTGGTCGAAAAACATGGCCGCCAGGGGGGGCGGGGCTATTTTGCCTTATATGGCTATAGTGAAAACTTAAAAAATCTTCTTCTCCGAAAGTGTCAGGCCGATTTTCAAATAATTTTGTAGAAATGTTCCTTGGATGACCCACTTTCAGATTCCTTCAAGCCATGTTGATTGGTCAAAAAACATGGCAGCCAGTGGGCAGGGCTATTTTGCATTATATGACTATAGTGAAAACTTAAAAAATCTTCTCCTCCAAAAGTGTCTGGCAGATTTCCAAATAATTTGGAGTGACCCTCTATCAGATTCCTTCAAGCCAAGTTGATTGGTCGGAAACTATGACTGCCAGGGGGCGGGGCTTATATAGCTAAAGTTAAAAAAAAAATATCAGGTGAGCGATTCCAGGGCCATCATGGCCCTCTTGTTTAATTCAAGTATCATTAGGTACAAACAAGAGATATATTCATTACCCGCATACAATAAATATGCAGCAAACGACTTTGACATATTGACGATAAAGTAGACAAAAATAAGGAAAATCCCTATAATTGAAAATATAATAATTATTGAATAGAGTTTAACCCTTTCCCTCATATAGACGCTTTCTGACACCTCTGCAGCAGACAGCTTTTTGAAAACATAGTGACAAAAGAAGAAAATCCTCAAAAGAACCAATTTCTCCTTTTGACACAATGTTTTCCACTTTTAGGTTGACAAAATATGTTGAAAGTCATCTGCTGCAGAATTGTCGTATAAGGGAAAGGGTTAATATCGTAGTGGCAATTATGAATAGGAGAAATTGCTTCTTATGAGCAATTTCTCCTTTTGCCACAATATTTTCAAAAGCGGTTTGCTGCAGAGGCATCAGAAAGCGTCTGTATGTTGGATAAAGGATCCTCATTGGTATTCAGCATCACAACGTCATAATTGTTTTCAGTCAAACTTTAACCCTTTCCCTCATATAGACGCTTTCTGACACCTCTGCAGCAGACGGCTTTTTGAAGACATAGTGACAAATGAAGAAATTGCTCAAAACGAGCAATTTCTCCTTTTGCCACAATGTTTTCCACTTTTAGACATTATCCATTCAATTTGAGAGATTTTCTATTTTTTGACAAACTATGTTCAAAGTCGTCTGCTGCAGAATTGTCATATCAGTGAAAGTGTTAATAAGACTGTCCTGAATTAGTATTCTGTAAGTATTCTGTTATAGGTAATCTATCTCTGATATTAGGTCCCATTTAACCCTTTCCCATATATAGATGCTTTCTGATGCCTCTGCAGCAGACGACTTTTTAAATCATTGTGGTGAAAGGAGAAATTGCTCATAATGAGCGATTTCTCCATTTGCCACAATATTTCAACTCTATTCAATATTAAATGATACTATCATTTATAGAGATTTTCTCAATTTAGACTTGAGGATTTCAAAGGTGTCTCCTGCAGATTTATTGTATGTGGAAAAGGGTTAATGTGATGATGCATCAACATTCCTTGTCTTAATACTAATTTTACTCATAACCATTATATATACTGCTGCTGTAAATACAGTTGGCAGTTTTACCTTTGATGGCTATAGTTAAAAAAACCTTTCCCACAAGTAACATATCTGCAGCAAACGAATTTAAAAACTCATTGGCTAAAATATGAAAACTATCCTTAAATGAGCGTTTGATTATTAAATAATGGTGAAAACTTTATGGCAAAAGGAGATATTTAATGATCGATTTCTACCTTTTCCAAAATGTTTTCAAAAGTCGTTGCTGCACAGGTGTCAGAAAGTGTCTGTATGTATGAAAGGGTTTAAAATCTTTCACTAAGAATAGTTCCTAGGTGACCTTCTACCAAATTCCTTCCCGGCATGTTAATTGTAGGTAATGGGTAAAATTTAAAAAATCTTCTTCCCAGATCATATTAGCCCTATTTTCAAATTATTTCATAAAAATGGTCCTAAGCTGATCGTCTACCAAATTCTGTCATGGCATGTTGAATGGTTGTATTATACTGTATCACAGTGGGCCTCTTATACTCCATAAACTATAGGCAGGGTGACACATTATGAGTAATTGCCTTTTGCCACAACGTTTCAAAGTTTCCACAGATAAGTCAAAAGTGGGAAAGGGTTATTGCGGATGATTTCATTTTGAAAGGAACTAAGATAAACTTATAAAGTAGACACAGGCTGTCCAGCAGCCCTAAATTTCCTAAAAATTCCTTTTTTTATTTTAATTTTGCTAAAAATCCTAAAAAAATGTGGAATTCAAGCGGAAATCCTAAAAAAGCCCTTACTTTTCGTGTCAATTCCTATTTTTTGCTCACCTATGCACGAAGTTCAAGTTGAGCTATTGTGATCACATTTTGTCCGGCGTCTGTCCGGCGTCCGTCGTCAACATTTCAGCTTGTTACCACATTCATCTCTATCAAATCTTGGACAACCACTCATTTTTAGCTCACCAATGCACAAAGTGCAAGGTGAGCTATTGTGATCACATTTTGTCCGGCATCAGTCCATCGTGCGTCGTCCTTCGTCAACATTTGAGCTTGTTAACACTCTACGGGCTACATTTTGTATCCAATCCTCATGAAAGTGTATCAGAACATTCATCTCTATCAAATCTTGGACAAGTTTGAAACTGGGTCATATGAGGTCAAAAACGAGGTCACTAGGTCAAATTGAAGCCAAATCTTGTTAACACTCTGGAGGCCACATTTTCAACTTGAGCATGTTGAAATTTTGTCAGAATGTTTGTCTTAAAGATATCTAGGTCAGGTTTAAATATGGGTCATATTGGGTCAGAATCTAGGTCACTAGGCCAAATTGAGGCAAAATCTTGTTAACTCTGTAGAAGCCGCATGTTTTGCTTCAACAACTTGAAATTTGGTCAGAATTGTTGTCTAAATGATTTCTAGGCCAAGTTCGAATATGGGTCATGCCGGGTTAAAACTAGGTCACTAGGCCAAATTGAAGGGTAATCTTGTTAACACTCTTCATACTGCATTTGTAACTTGAGCATGATGAAACTTTATCAGAATGTTATTCTTGATGATATGAAAGTCAAGTTCGATCAAGGGTCATGTTGGGTCAAAAAATAGATCACTAGGTCAAATTGAAGGAAAATCTTTATAACACTCCAGAGGCCGCAAGTTTTGCTTCAGCAATTTGAAATTTTGTCAGAATGTTTATCTAAATGATATCTAAGCCAAGTTCGAATATGGATCATGTAGGGTCAAAAACTAGGTCACTAGGCCAAATTGAAGGAAAATCTTGTTAACACTTTGGATACCGCATTTTTCGCTTCAGCAGCTTGAAAATTTGGTCAGAATGTTTGTCTGAATTATATCTAGGTCAAGTTCGAATATGGGTCATATTGGGTCAGAAACAAGGTCAATAAAGGAAAATATTGTTCAAACTCCCGAGGCCGCATTTTTACTTTGAGCAAGTTGAAAATTTGCCACAAGGTTGTCTTGATGATATCTAGTCCATGTTGGAATACGGGTCAACTCAGGTAAAAAAATATAGATCACTAGGCCAAATGAAGGAAAATCTTGTGAACACTGTGGAAGTTGCATTCAGAATAATTGTCTTGATGTGTTTTGCATTGCAGTACATTGTATAATTAAGGTGAGCGATCCAGGGCCATCATGGCCCTCTTGTTTTAGATCAGCTAGAGCCAAAGGCTCAAGGTGAGCTATTCTGATCACTTTCTGTCCGTCGTCCGTCGTTAACATTGTATGATTGAGATCATCTTCTCCTTAACTACATGACCAATTTCAACCAAACTTCACAGGATTGTTCCTTTGGAGGACCTCTTTCAAAATTGTTCAAAGATTTAAATTTCATCAAGAACTTTGGTTGCTGTGGCATCAGAAAAGGGGAAAATTGCCAAATCTTAAAAAATATTCTTGTCCAAAAGTACTGGCCCAATTTGAATATTATTTTCCACAAATGTTACTTGGGGTACCTTCTACCAAGATTGTTCAAATATTTCTGATCCGTTGAAAAACATGGCTGCCAGGGGGCGGAGCTTATTTTCCTTATATGTGCATTGTTAAAACTTTAAAAATCTTCTTGTCCAAAAGTACTGGCCCGATTTAAAAATTATTTAGCACAAATGTTCATTGGGGCACCCTTTACCAAGATTGTTCACATATTTTCAATCCGTTGAAAAACATGGCCACCAGGGGTCGGAGATTGTTTTCCTTATATGTGCATTGTTAAAACTTTAAAAATCTTCTTGTCCAAAAGTACTGACCCGATTTGAAAATTATTTTGCACAAATGTTCCTTGGGGCACCCTTTACCAAGATTGTTCAAATATGTCCGATCCATTGGAAAACATGCTGCAGAATCAGAAAGGGGGCAAAATGTCCAAACTTTAAAAATCTTCTCCTCTGAATCTGCATGTCAGATTCCAATATGGTTTGGTAGAAATTTTCCTTGGGTGAGCCTCTACAAAGATTGTTCAAGGCATACTGTTTGGTTGAAAAACATGGCATTCAGGAGGCATCAGAAAAGGGGAAAAATGACAACGTTTGGAAATTCCATTTTTGTTCTTGTCCGATATTAAGGAAATTGAATAGGAATCCTACTTCAGTGATCCTCTACTTAATTTGTTCAAGCCGTATTGATTGGTTACAAAATCATAGCAACCTCGCGTCATCACAAAAAGGGTTAATTGAACTTTTAGCTACAAATGACAACTCCTACCATTCAACTTGAGCAATTTCAACGTTATTTCACAGGAATATTCCTTTGATGGTCCTCTTTCAAAATTGTTCAAAGACTTGCATTCTTTGTAGAACTTTTGTTGCTGCGGCATCAGAAATTGAGAAAAATACCCAAACTTTAAAAACCTCCATCTCTATAATCCAATTGTCAGATTCCAAGATAATTTGGCAGAAATGTTCTTTGGGTGACTCTACAAAAACTGTTCAAGCCATATCGATTTCGTTGACAAACAGGGCAGCAAAGCGGCATCAGGAAAGGTGCAAAATGACAAAACTTTATAATTCCATTCTTATTAAAGTTCTTGTTTGATTTCAAAATACAAATGGCTTTTACTGATAAACTATTTCTTAAACTGAGTGTCCATTCCTTGCAGTTTCATTTGAACCCCTGATCAAATTTTCACAGATATTTGCAGTTAAATATTGCTTCTAATTTACTATCATTCAGGTAATCGATTTAGGGCCATCTTGGCCCTCTTGTTCATATTTCTACTTTAGCAATTTTGAAAATTTGTCTTAATGTAGTTTGCAGTTCTTATTCAGATTATGCAATGAAAGGCAGTTGACCAGTGGATCCATGTGTCAAGCTTGTTTATTGGTTGTGACTTTGTGACAAAGATGTGACTATTAAGTTTATAGCCAATAATAGCTGAGACAATGGAATGCTGGAATACGCTCTGCTTGTACTTAAAGTATTTTTTGTGAGTTTCTTTATTTTTCAAATTTGCGAAGGTAAGTCCATTTAAATGTTTAAAACTGCCTTAACTTAGTTATAAAATTCCTAATTTTAGCCCTAAATTAGCCCTAAAATTTCTTAATTTTATCCCTAAAACTTGCCCTTATTTTTTGTCAAAAAGTGCTGGACAGCCTATAGACAGTTAATTTCTTACCAATTCAGGTAGCAGGAAGCATGCATTATATCATGTAAAGAATCACCCGGATCTACAGGGTAGTTTTAATGCGGAGAAAGATGTCGATGATTCCAACACGGGTCCTGAACAGACTAACTCTGAGAAGAGCAACATCAAACTTAAAAAAAGTAACATCATGATGATAGGCCCTACTGGATCAGGTAATAATTCTACCTTAAGTCTTTTTCACTAACATGACCGTTTTGATATATCTTAAGCAGACGATGTTTGAAAATATTAAGGCAAAAAGAGAAATTGTTCATGATGAGCATTTTCTCATTTGGCCACATTTTTTTCAACTCTATTCAATAATTATACTTTCATATATAGAGATTTTCAATCATTTCGCTTAGATGTTTTTAGAGTTGTGACGTCTGCTGCATATTTACCCACAAATGTTCCCTAGGTGAGTTTGTGCAAAAACCACTAAAGTTAAGTAGATTGGTTGATAAACATGGCCACCAGGGTTGCCAAGCTAGTTTCTGTCATTTTGAAAACATAGTGACAAAAGAAGAAATTGCACAGAACGTGCAATTTCTCCTTTTGTCACAATGTTTTACGGTATGTGGGAATGGGTTATCAAAAACACGTGCTAAATTGATCTTGTTCAGAACTTTTGATACTGGAATTCTATCCATTGTATCGAGTAATTGGTTTGTGGGTATGACAAACAAGTATGTCAGCAAAAGGTAATTGTTTGTAAGTAATTAGCTTGCTTAACCCTTTCCCTCATACGACAATTCTGCAGCAGACGACTTTGAACATATTTTGTCAAAAACTGGAAAATCTCAATAATTGAATTGATTACGTAGGACTAAAAGTGGGAAACTTTGTTGCAAAAGGAGAAATTGCACGTTTTGTGCAATTTCTTCTTTTATCACTATGTTTTCAAAAAGCCGTCTGCTGCATTATATTCTGCGGGTATTTTATTTCTGCTATTTATTGGTAGTTTTAGCCTTCCTCCTTGGGGCTCAGGGTTGCATGATAGCTTAACATCGGAAGCTCTGATGTAAACAAAAACAATAATGATGGGTCTTGCAATTTACCCAAGAAATGCAGAGAAATAACTCAAATTCTGTTGAAAAAGGTGTAAAATACCATTAACCCTTTACCTCATATAGACGCTTTCTGACGCCTCAGCAGCAGATGGCTTTTTGAAAACATAGTGACAAAAGAAGAAATTGCATAAAAACAAGCAATTTCTCCTTTTGCCACAATGTTTTCCAATTTTTATTCATAGGTTATCCATTCAATTATAGAGATTTTCTATTTTTGGACAAAATATGCTCAAAGTCGTCTGCTGCAGATTTGTTGTATGGGGAAAAGGGTTAAACATGCTCTGCTAATTCTGTGGAAACATGCAGACAATTTTCCAAAGATTTACATATACATTAAGTTAAATAATTCCTGTTTCTGATATATCATAAACAAAATCTGCACCTGATAATAAATAATACTGACAATTGGTCCCGGTACACCTAGTCTTGCATTTGAAATATTTCTTCAATGTTCCTACCTTTCAATATAGACTGTTTAACCCGATGGTGAAAGACTAATGGTGCTAGCCTCTGACTTTTGAGCAGTTATCATAAAGAATAAATGGCAGAGCCCAGGTTCAAACCCTCGACCCCTTGACTGAGCTATCGCGACTCAACTAAAAATGTTTTGAAATACATAATTATATTGTGAAATTTCTTTCTTTTCCTGGCTTGATTGAATTTTGTAGTCAAATAACTTTTTTATTACCCTTTCGCTTTCTGACGCCTCTGCAGCAGACGGCTTTTTGAAAACATAGTGACAAAAGAAGAAATTGCTCAAAACGTGCAATTTCTGCTTTTGCCACAATGTTTTCCACTTTTTGTCATAGGTTATCCATTCACTTTTGGAGATTTTCTATGTTTTGACAAAATACGTTCAAAGTCGTCTGCTGCAGAATTGACGTATGAGGGAAAGGGTTAATATAACAATTTGATACACATCAAGTAGGTCGAGTGCAAAGGCCTGTATATTATTTTATGCAAATCAACACGTGTTCAATAGTTCCTTTTATATGCAGAGGTCTAGATAAAGGGAAGAAATCTTGATTTTAACTCCACATTATCTCCCCTATATTATGGTTCTTCAAACAAAAAAAATCTCACTTATAAGATTCTTTTGAGAACCCGAGTATAAAGCTTAACCCTTTCTCACATATAGACGCTTTCTGACGCCTCTGTAGCAGACAGCTTTTTGTAAACATGTCGACAAATGAAGAAATTACTCAAATCAAGCAATTTCTACTTTTGTCACCATGATTTCTACTCTTTTCAATTATTGTACTTACTTTTAAAGGGAGTTTCTATTTTTGTTCTGGTATGTTTTTAAAGTGGTCTGCTGCAGATTCTTTGAATGTGGGAAAGGGTTAAAGGTCAAGAAAAGATGTTAGAAAAATGAAATATGCACCTTATATAGAGCTGTATATGTGAAATGCTTTGGAATGCTTGTCATAGGACAAATCTGCAACAGAGAGTTAAAAATATAGGAAGTCTTTAAAAGTTAATAGAACAAATTATTGAATAGAGTTTTTGGTTCATCTTAAATTGTTGCTTATATTTTCATTGATTGATTGGGGCTTAACGCCGTTTTTCAACAATTTTTTAGTCAAATCACAGCGGCCAGATCGCCTAATCATGACTGTGTTTCCTAGCTTTTTAACATCAGTACTCCACACAACATATTTCTTAAGTAACTTGCTGCTTGTCCACATTAACTGTTAGCCCATTTGTGAAAGACGAATGACGCTTGTTATAGTGACTTTTGTCAAACGTTGAAAGAATTTTTGCCGAGTTGGGATTTAAACTCACAACCCCTGGATTGACAGTCAGCATCGTTACCGACTGAGCTGCTGGAGCTCTGCTTACTGCTAACACAAGTTTGAGTGTAGATACATTTTCTTTTTCAGGAAAGACATACCTTGTTTCAACTTTAGCTAAATACCTCAATGTTCCTTTTCTGGAGTTTGATTGCACAACACTGACAGCTACAGGTTATGAAGGAGAGAACGTGGAAACCATTTTTGTCCGTCTGCTGCAGGCAGCTAATAATAACGTCAGGCGATGTCAGCATGGTAATTCACTTAGAGTTTTAACCCTTTCCTACTTGCAGACACATTGCAATGCATGTTTTCAACTCTATGCAATGACAGTACTTTCTTGTATATATGTTTTAAAAGTCGTCTGCTGCAGATTTGTTATATATGGGAAAAGAGTTAAAAGTTTGGTCATTCCTTATGAATGTAATTGCATTTTTATGTCCTTTGTTTTTAATCATTTTCCGTTAACTGTTGTCCACATACTAGTGCTTCTGCCACAGATGATTTTGAAAACATCGTGGCAAACAAAGAAACAATGCACTCTTTTTCAATTCACCACATTTTCATAGTTATCTAGCTGCTGCAGATTTATAATAAAGGTTAACCCTTTCCCTCATATAGACGCTTTCTGACGCCTCTGCAGCAGACGGCTTTTTGAAAACATAGTGACAAAAGAAGAAATTGCACAAAACGTGCAATTTCTCCTTTTGCCACAATGTTTTCCACCTTTTGTCATACGTTATCCATTCAATTATGGAGATTTTCTATGTTTTGACAAAATACGTTCAAAGTCGTCTGCTGCAGAATTGTCGTATGAGGGAAAGGGCTAATTATAGGTTTTTTCACCATCATACTTTTGATACAGGAATTAATGCAGCAAACAAGTGTGCACAAGTTTATGATTGGCAGGTAAAGTCAAGTGTTACAAGAGTTCTTGTAATAAACATTCAATGGCAAATAAATTATCAATTTAATATATATATAAATACGGTCAATGAAATCAGTGTTATTTCTTATGACTGGCACTACATATTGATAAAAGAAGGCTGTTTTTATGGCATGAAAATGTATCATGACTATGGTTTTGATATACTATATGTAACATCATTTCACATCATCCAGATGAGATGCTTCTCACAAAAAAAAAAAAAAAATCTCATCCCAGGATAAATACTATATATCTTCTTATTACACTGAAATCTGTGTATAAAGACCACCCAAGGGAAGGCAACAATCTGGTCTTTGTTCACAGGTGATATTTTATTGCAGGATCATTTCTGCAGAAAATTATTGAGTTATTGGGAAACTAAAAGTGGAATTTCTTAATGAGGTGGTCTTTCGCAAAGGTTTGACTGTCTAAATGTAATACATGGAACCGCGGTGTTATAATTATTTATTTTACTACAGGTATAGTATACCTTGATGAGGTTGACAAGTTGGCCCGGTCCCGGATGATACAGGGTAAAGATGTCGGAGGGGAGGCTGTACAGCAGGGCTTGTTGAAGATCCTTGAGGGCACAGTTGTTGAAGTACAGGACCAGTTTGTGAAATTTATACAGAAATCAATAGACACTACTAATATATTGTTTATAGCATCAGGTGCATTTAGTGGATTACATAAAGTCGTGGATAAGCGGAAGAAAAAGGTGAGTTAATAATTTTTGTTGTATAGCTTTATTAGGTTTGGGGACTATAGATCTCAACCAAGAATAATAGGATTCCCAAGTTACAAGGAACACATGTTCACCATCATAAGGTGGCGTATCACGCACAAGACCCAGGCCTGTACCTCAAATGTCAAGGTCACACTTCGAGGTCAAAAGTCAAAATGAGGACTGTACCTTGTCTGGCCCGCATCTCAACCATGCATCATAGGATTCCCAAGTAACTAGGCACACATGTTCACCATGATAAGGTGGCATGTCGCGCACAATACCCAGGCCTGTACCTCAAATGTCAAAAGACACAATGTGCTGTCCTCGTCGGTAGGGGACTTTTGTATTGCTTGCTATACGACATTAACTTCTCTTTATCTTATTTATTTTACGTTGATAGTGAAGTGAGTTCCTTAAACTTATATTATGAATCAATCTCAATGTATGCTTTCTCAATATTAACCCTTTCCCACAAATAGTAAATTTGTAGCAAACGACTGAAAACATCTAGGCAAAAATATGGAAAATTTCTCAAAATGTAGGTATAATTACTGAAAAAGGTTGAAAACATTGTGGCAAACAGAGAACTTGCTCTTTTTGAGCATTTTCTCCTTTTGCCACCATGTTTTCAAAAGTCTTCTGCTGCAAAGGCGTCAGAAAGCGTCTACATGTGGGAAAGGGTTAAGCCCGGCCTCTTAACTATAAAACTCTGAAAAAGTTCTCTGTGCTCAGAAATGAATCCCATACTCTAAAAAAGACTATGAATTAGTCAATTTGAGAAAGAAATTTCTTCAGATACTTGAGCACAATGTCTTAACATAGCATATATTATATACACAGTCAAACCTTTGCTAAAGACCACGTTGGAATAGCGATTCCCAGTCTATAGCAGCCACACTTTTAGTTTCACAATTAGTCATTTTCTGCATAAATGACCCTATAATAATTAAAGACCACCGGTGTATAGTTTTGAAACCAGTGCTAGCAGAAGTCCTTATCATGGAATTGATAAAGATTAAATGTTTAAAAAAAATGCTTCATATTTTTTCAGCATGTTGGTTTCGGTGCTCCTATTTTAAAACAAGATGAACTATCACCATTAGGAAAGACAGACATATTTTCTATATTACAAGATGAGAGCATAAAAAGTAGACCACATGAGAGAAAGTTAAAGGACATAAGTGAAACAGATATCATTAATTTTGGATTTTTACCCGAGTTTGTGGGACGAATGCCTAGGATTGTGTTAACTGATCCACTCAACGAAGATGACCTTATACGGATACTTACTGAGCCAAAGAATGCCTTGGTCAAACAGTATAAGCGTTTGTTTGGTATGAATAATGTAAGTATGGTTCTATTTCGATTATTCTATAATCTATAAATAGATCTCCCGGATGTAGTGGTTAGAGAGTCAGCTTAAACCTTTCCCACCTGCAGACACATTTTGATGCAATATCAGCAGAAAACTTTTGAAAACAGTATGGCAAAAGGTGAAATTGCTCATGATGAGCAATTTCTCATTTGGCCACATTGTTTTCAACTTTATTTAACAATGAAACCTTTCCCTCATACAACAATTCTGCACGACTTTGAACATATTTTGTCAAAAAATACAAAATCTCTATAATTGAATGGATAAGCTATGACTAAAAGTGGAAAAGATTGTGTCAAAAGGAGAAATTGCTCGTTTTAAGCAATTTCTTCTTTTGTCACTATGTTTTCAAAAATCTTTAATGGAGATTTTTCAGGTTTTTGTCACTTTTTTGTTTAAGTCGTCTGCTGCAGACTTGTTGTATGTGAGAAAGGGTTAGGGAGTCACAGTGGGGAGATAGGGGTTTGATCTCTGGTCAAGTCATACAAAATACAGTCCAATCTGTGTTTAAAGACCACCTATGGGAAGTAAACAATCTGGTCTTTGTTTACAGGTGGTCTTTAATTACAGGGTCATTTATACAGAAAATGAGTATTTGGGAAACTAAAAGTATGGTCACTATAGACGGAGACTGGTTATTCTAAGGTTGTCTGTAGCACAGGTTTGGCTGTACTTCAAAAATGATAAATGTGACTTCTTTCCTTGACGTCGTTGAAAGCTCTGTAAAACACCAGTCAAACAAAGAAATGTATAAGATCTTTTCAAATCACAAAATGATTTAAAACCTTCCCACCTGCAAACACATCTGCAGCAGACGGCTTTTCAAAAACCCAGCAATATTCTCCTTCAGCTATTAAAGTTTTCAATTCCATTCAATAATTATTCTTTCATTTGTAGAAGGCATTTACATGTACATAAATTCTTTTATCCTTTATTTCAGTGTGATTTAAAGTTTACAGAAGATGCTCTCAAGGCTATAGCAAGAATGGCCTGTAAAAAAGGGACAGGGGCTAGAGGGTTAAAAGCTGAAATGGTGCGTTTTGAGAAACATTTAACCCTTTCCCACATAACCTAAGTTCAAATATTGGTGCAAAAATTGTCCAAGCTATGTCGATTGGTTGGAAAACATGGCTGCCAGACTGCATCAGAAAAGCGGCAAACTTAAAAATCTTTCAAATGCCATTCTAATGAAAGTGATTGTTTGATTTCAAAATAATAATGAAGAAATTTGCCTTCAGTGACTCAACATAATTTGTTAAAGCCCTATTAATTTGTTGAAAAATATTGCATTTTATTTCCCACTCTTGATCAAATTTTCCCCGATATAAAACCAGATATATGCAGTTAAAAAATTGTTTTTATGCAATCACTCGGGTGATCAGTTTGTGAGCCATCTTGACACTCTTGTTTAAAATTCTAAAGTTAGATCTATCTTTAGATAATTTGATAATGCAGGTGGGAAAGGTTTAATAATTAAT
Source organism: Serripes groenlandicus (assembly GCA_031761405.1). Taxonomy (NCBI): domain Eukaryota; kingdom Metazoa; phylum Mollusca; class Bivalvia; order Cardiida; family Cardiidae; genus Serripes; species Serripes groenlandicus. Next base: position 65,280,038 of record JASEVX010000001.1, read on the forward strand.
TCTTTATCCTTTTCCCACATGCAACAACAAATCTGCAGCAGACAGCTTCAAACACATCTACTTAAAAACAAAGAAAATATCTATAGATGAATGTATACTGAAAAAAGTAGAAACCATTGTGGCAAAATGTAAAATCGCTCATCATGAGCAATTTCTTCTCTTGCCACATTGTTTTCAATGTTGTCTGCTAGATAGGCCTCAGAAAGAGTCCATAAGTGGGAAAGGGTTATTAAAATACCTAATTTATCATTTCAGGATAAGTTGTTACATCCTGCCATGTATGACGTTCCAGGATCTGATATCTTGTGTGTGATGATTAACGAGGACTGCGTGTTGAATAAAGTGCCGGCTGTCTACAGACGCGAATCACAGGACAGTCAAAATCTGAAGACTGCAAAGCTCAACAATTGATAGTGATTGGATTTAAGCTGTCTTTTTTAGCTCAACTATTCGAAGAATACAAGAGCTATACTACTCACCCTGGTGTCGGCGTCCATGTCACACCTTGATTAAGATTTTGCATGCAAGTACTTAAATACTACATGTATTGCATTGAAACTGTCTTCAACCCTACCCAACTATTACACCTATGTAGATTATCAAGTTAAATAACTCTATCCTGCATTTTATGCAAGTTATGGCCCTTTTTTACTTAGAAATTCTGGTTAAAGTTTTGCGTGCAACTAAATCAAGAGTCCATATCTCAATATTTACTTGATGCATTGCATTGAAACTTTATATAACTCTACCAACTATCACACTTATGTAGATTATCAAGTTAGATAACTCTATCCTGCATTTTATGCAAGTTATGGATTTTTTACTTAGAAAGTCTGGTTAAAGTTTAGAGTGCAACTACATCAAGTTAAATAACTCTCCTGCATATAATGCTTGTGGTTAATGTTTTGTATGCAACTACATTAGAGTCCATTATCTCAGTAACTTAAATAAGCGCTGAAATAGTCGAGCGCGCTGTCCTCCAACAGCTCATGTTTATTGAGTTAAAATCAGTATTATCATGGCAATTAACCCATAGGGTTTCCTGGCTTTCTCAAACAAGTACTCCACACAAGTTATATCACAGGCAACTGACTACCTTCCCATATGAATTAGTTGTAGCTCTTTGCTCGAAGACAAGTGATGCTAATCACGAGTAGATCGTTAAAAATAATTAATGGACAAGCTGAGGTTGATATAAGACAGTCCATGATATGACTGCACATGTTTTGAGCAAATTTTTTTGTTGCCACAATGTTTCCACACCATTCAATAATCATACTTTTATTTACAGAGATTTCACATATTTTCACTTTGATGTTTTCAAAGTTGTCAGCTGCAGATTTATCGTTTGACATAACGTTGTTTAACCCTTTCCCTCATATACAATGTATATGTTTTCTGACACCTCTGCAGCAGACGACTTTTTGAAAACATAGTGACAAAAGAAGAAATTGCTCAAAACAAGCAATTTCTCCTTTTGCCACAATGTTTTCCTGTTTTAGTCATAGGTTATCGATTCAATTATAGAGATTTTCTATTTTTTGACAAAATATGTTGAAAGTCGTCTGCTGCAGAATTGTCGTATTAGGGAAAGGGTCCAGTATAGTAGGATAAGGATCAATGTTCTTAACAATTCTGCAGCAGGCAACATGAATAACATCTAGCCAAACATGGGGAAAACTCATTAATTGAGAGTATAATTATTGATGATTATAGAATAGAGTTGAAAACATTAGAAAACAAAAAGATAAAAAAAATATTGAAGCATTTTCTCCTTATTGCCACTCAGTTCTCAAAAGTCGTATGCAAGTTAGAAAGTATTAAAATAAATAATTTGCCCTCCAATTGTTATATTGTTGGCTGCCTCTTGATTCATTATACTACCTACAACTTAACCATTCCCACATACAACAAATCTGCAGCAGACGACTTTAAAAATATCTACTAAAAATAATGGACAATCCCTATGATTGTAGGTATAATTACTGAAATAAGTTGAAAACTTTGTGGCAAACGGAGAAATTGCTCATTTTGTTTTCAAAAGTCGTTTGCTGCAGATGCGTCTACAGGTGGGAAAGGGTTAAGGATGGGTGATAAGTCGGATATAGTTACTGTGAGGCAAAACTCATTTAACTAATTATGATCCAGGCCTGCAAGTAGTTTGATTAAAGGTTAATTAAAACTCTCCAGTTGAAAGAAAGGACTTTGGTCGAGAATCTCCATTGCGATACCTCTGCAGCAGAGTACTTTTGAAAACAGTGTGGCGAAAAGAGAAATTGCTCAAAATGACCGTGGGAGAGGATTAATAGCTTCCCAATATTTTACTAATGTTACTAATTATGTCTCCCCCATTATATGGGGGTGACATATTGTTTTTGCCTGTTCCGTCCGTCCTTCCGTCCATCCTTCCGTCCGTCCTTCCGCCCGTCCTTCCGTCCGTCCTTCCGCCCGCATGAGAGAGTACTTGTGGGGTGTGTGTTTTTCCTGAAGCCCACCCACCACCCTTATAAAGACACTTAGATAAATAGTTATTTTTTATTTTTAGCTCACCTATGCACGAAGTGCAAGGTGAGCTATTGTGATCACATTTTGTCCGGCGTCCGTGCGTCGTGCGTCGTCCGTCGTCCATCGTCAACATTTGAGCTTGTTAACACTCTACGGGCTACATTTTGCATCCAATCTTCATGAAAGTTTATCAGAACGTTCATCTCCATAAAATCTTGGACAAGTTCGAAACTGGGCGATATGAGGTCAAAAACTAGGTCACTAGGTCGAATTGAAGGAAAATCTTGTTAACACTCTGGAGGCCACATTTTCAACTTGAGCATATTGAAACTTTATCAGAATGTTTGTCTTGATGATATGTAGGTCAAGTTCGAACATGGGTCACGTTGGGTCAAAAAAAGTCTTAAAAATATCTAGGTCAAGTTCGAATATGGGTTATGCCGGGTCAAAAACTAGGTCACTAGGTCAAATTGAAGGAAAATCTTGTTAACACTCCAGAGGCTGCAATTTTTGCTTCAGCAGTTTGAAATTTTGTCAAAATGTTTGTCTTAAAAATATCTAGGTCAAGTTCGAATATGGGTTATGCCGGGTCAAAAACTAGGTCACTAGGTCAAATTGAAAGAAAATCTTGTTAACACTTTTGATGCCGCATTTTTTGCTGCAGCAGCTTGAAATTTGGTCAGAATGTTTGTCTTAAATATATCTAGGTCAAGTTCAAATATGGGTCATATTGGGTCAGAAACTAGGTCACCAGGCCAAATTGAGGGAAAATCTTGTTAACTCTGTAGAAGCCGCATGTTTTGCTTCAGCGGCTTGAAATTTGTTCAGAATATTGAGCTGAATGATATCTAGGCCAAGTTCGAATATGGGTCATGTCGGGTCAAAAACTAGGTCACTAGCCCAAATTGAAAGAAAATCTTTTTTACACTTTGGATGCCGCATTTTTTGCTTCAGCAGCTTGAAATTTTGTCAGAATGTTTGTCTTAAAGATATCTAGTTCAAGTTCAAATATGGGTCATATTGGATCAGAAACTAGGTCACTAGGCCAAATTGAGGGAAAATCTTGTTAACTCTGTAAAAGCTTCATTTTTTGCTTCAGCAATTTGAAATTTGGTCAGAATGTTTGTATAAATGATATCTAGGCCAAGTTCGGATATGGGTCATGCCGGGTTAAAAACAAGGTCACTAGACCAAATTGAAGGGTAATCATGTTAACACTCTGGATACTGCATTTTTAATTTCAGCATGATAAAACTTTATCAGAATGTTTTTCTTGATGATATGTAGGCCAAGTTTGAATATGGGTCATGCTGGATCAAAAACTAGGTCACTAGATCAAATTGAAGGAAAATCTTGTGAACACTTTGGATGCCGCATTGTTTGCTTCAGCAGCTTGAAATTTGGTCAGAATGTTTGTCTGAATTATATCTAGGTCAAGTTCAAATATGGGTCATATTGGATCAGAAACTAGATCAATAAAGGAAAATATTGTTCAAACTCCGGAGGCCGCATTTTTACTTTGAGCAAGTTGAAACTTAGTCATAATGTTGTCTTGATGATATCTAGTCCATGTTGGAATATGGGTCATATCAGGTAAAAAATATAGATCACTAGGCCAAATGAAGGAAAGTATTGTTAACACTGTGGAGGTTGCATTCAGAATAATTGTCTTGATGTGTTTTGCATTGCAGTACATTGTATAATTAAGGTGAGCGATCCAGGGCCATCATGGCCCTCTTGTTTATAATAGGTATCTCATTTGCATATTAATGTTATTCATTCCGTTAAAGGGGGTTAATTACGGAATGAATTGCATACTTGTGGGGTGCACCCCACAAGTAAACATCAAAGGAAATAACCCCACAAGTACACTTCCATGAGTTTGTCCGTCCGTCCTTCCGTCTGTCACACTTGTTACCGCTCAATAACTGAAGAACGCTTGGGCGTAGGAACTTCATACTTGGTATGCAGGTTGGTCATGACCAGTAGCTGACCCCTATTGTTTTTGATAACAGAAGGTCAAAGGTCAAGGTCATGGTGACCTTGTGAGGTAAAAAATGGTTTCCGCTCAATAACTGAAGAACTCTTTGGCTGAGGAACTCCATACTTGGTATGCAGGTTGGCCATGCCTAGTAGAAGACCCCTATTGATTTTGAGGTCAGTACGTCTAAAGTCAAGGTCACAGTGACCATGAGCTTGAAAGGTCACAGTGACAATGAGCTGATAAATAGTTTTTGCTTGGGCCCAGGAACTTCATACTTGATGTGCAGATTGGTCACCACCAGCAAATGACCCCTATTAATTTTAAGGTCACTAGGTCAAAGGTCAAGGTCACAGTGGTCAAGGTCACATCCGTCACACTTGTTTCCGCTCAATAACTGAAGAACTCTTGGGCATAGGATCTTCGTACTTGGTATGCAGGTTGGTCATGACCAGTAGATGACTCCTATTGATTTTGATGTCAGTAGGTCAAAGGTCAAGGTCATGGTGACCTTGTGAGGTAAAAAATGGTTTCCGCTCAATAACTGAAGAACGCTTTGTATGCAGGTTGGCCATGCCCAGTAGAAGACCCTATTAATTTTGAGGTCAAGGTCAAGGTTACAGTGACCTTGAGCTGAAAGGTCACAGTGACAATGAGCTGAAACATTGTTTTTGCTTAATAACTGTAGAATGCTTAGGCCATGGAAGTTAATACTTGGTGTGCAGGTTGGTCACCACCAGTAGATGACCCCTATTGAGTTTGAGGTCACTAGCTTAAAGGTCAAGGTCATGGTAACCTTCTGCTGAAAAATGGTTTCCTCACAATAACTAAAGAATGCTTATGTTGAGGAACTTCATACCTGGTGTGCAGGTTGGTCCTAACCAGTAAATGACCTTTATTGAATTTGTTTGATTTTGTGGTCACAAGGTCAAATGTCGAAGGTCACGGTAACCTTCAGCTGAAAAATGTGTGTTACTCAATAACTCAAGAACGCTTATACCCAGGAACTTTATACTTGGTGTGCAGCTTGGTCCTAACCTGTAGATGACCCCTATTGATTTTGATGTCAGTAGGTCAAAGGTCAAGGTCGCGGTGACCTTTGGCTGAAAAATGGTTTCCGCTCAATAACTGAAGATTGCTCGGGGCCCAGGACCTTCATACTTGGTGTGCAGGTTGATCACCAGCAGCAAATGGCCCCTATTGATTTTGAGGTCACTAGGTCAAAGACCAAGGTCATGGTAACCCTCAGCTGAAAAATGGTTTCTGCTCAATAACTGAGGATTGTCACTGTTGCTTCATCTCCAGTCCAAAACTAAAAAATTCATCTCCATCATTTCTTTTCCTCCCCTACGACCACACAAATGGGGAGACAAGCGCTTTTTCAAAAAAGCAATCTCTAGTTCATTTTGTTATTGTTTTAACTTTAAAGTGCAGGCACATACCAGTTGTAAAACATGTATAGTTTATCTTTTAATTGAACATTTTAACCTATGTATATCCTTTGGTGGATTTTTACTTTTATTTCATGATCCGTTTTCTGACTTGATGGTTAACATTGTAATGCATCTGCAGCAGACTGTGTTTGAAAACATCGTGGCAACAAGAGAAATTGCCCATCATGAGAATGTTTGTCTAGAAGTTTCTGAAGTCATCTGCTGCACATTTGTTGTATTTGGAAAAGCATTAATGTCAGGTAGCTTGGAACGTCTTGGCTAGAAAATGGAACATCTCTGTATATGAAAGTGTAATTATTGAATAAGAGTTGAAAACATTATCGCATTAGGAAAACAACTTGAGATTTGACTGCAAGTGGGAAAGGATTAAGAAATTTGGGGAAAATCCGTTTCCCACATACAACAAATGCAGCAGACGAATTTGAACATACACCTGTAGCCATGTAAAAACATGGAAAATCTCTATATATAAAGCTATACTTACAGAAATAGATTGAACCCATTGTTACAAATAAAAGCAATTTCTCCTTTAGTTATGATGTTTTCAAATGTTGTCTGCTGCAGAGGCATCTGTATGTAGGAAGTGTTAAGTAAGCTGAGGTTTTGAATTTATTATCTCCAGTTAAACCCAATTTTCCTTTCTTCAATTCCCTCCAGGTGATTTTAATTTTTAGGTCTCTAATTAAGGCGTTGTAAAGGGAGTCTAAGTGATCTAGTTAAGACATAATTATGTCAACTCAGGAGAATATAATGTTGTTTACTTGAAATAAATTGTATTAAAATCATATTAATGTAAACAAGTTTTAATCTTTTTGTGGTCATGTTGGTATGAAGAAGACTTCACCTTCTCATGTGTTTTCTGGCTTTCTTAAACCAGTACTCCACACAACATTCTTTCCAAGCAATAGGCTGCTTCTTCCACATAGACTGTAAGCCCATGGTGGAAGACAAGTGAGGCTTGTCACAGTGACTTTTGTCAAACGTCAGAAAGAATGTTGGCCGAGCTGGGATTTAAACTCACAACCCCTGAATTTACATTTCGTGTCGCTACTGACTGAGCTAACAAATTAGACAAAGATAGGTATAATCGCGAATATTTATAGAAAAGTTGTAGGGTGTACAGTTGTCAATAAGTCCTTTCTATATTTCAAGATGCTTTATCTTTTTCATCTACTTTTTACCCTTTCCCACGTGCAACACATTTGCAGCATACAAGTAAAAAATATGGAAACTCTATACAAATTCAATTTTTGGATAAAGTTGAAAAAACATTGTGGCAAAAGGGGAAATTGTTCATCATAAGCAATGTTTCCTTTTGCCACAATGTTTTTTAAAGTCTCCTGCTGCAGAGGTATGAGATTAATTGAGTCAAATGCATTGTCTGTGTATGTTTCAATTTCCCACCTTCAGATACTCGTAACCCAAAACTCTTTTCCACTTTTATCCTTGCAATTTATGCACAAGATTTTCTATATTTTTGCTTAGATCCGCTGCAGATTTGTTGAATGTTGGTAACAGGGTTTAAACTCCTTTGTCAACAACATTTCGTGAATTTCCTGCTACATTGTATAACAGCAATAAATTATATATATATATCTTACAAAGATTTATAGGAATGTTAAAAATCAATTCTCCTTGTCGGAAATAATTCCAATGGGAGCTTACAGTTACTGGATGAAATATAATTTGCAAATCTTTAATAATAAAGTATGGTTTTAACCTTTTGTCACATGAAGATGCATTTTGACGCCTCTGCAGCAGTTGACTTAAGCTAAATTGTTCTCATCTTAATTCAATGATTAGACATACATATGATAAATGTTGGTGACCTTTCCAGCAAAAGAAATGACCACCCAACCTGCATGACATATAAAAATAAGGAACGTCTTTGGTGCATTTTAAGCCATACTTGGGAGTTATTTTAGATGTATCTAACGTCTGGAAAATGTACCTATTTTGACAACCATGATGTGTTATTTTGAAATATTATTTTCCGGACGTTTTCCATTTGGAGATGCATACAATTTTGATACAGACGTGCCAGTCACGTCACGAGAAAGACAGCGTTTATTGCAGGCTTCAACACACAGGTCGTTTTGGATCTATCAGAATCTGATTTTTCTCATTTTTTTTGCTTTTCAGATGGTAATAAGTTAAAAACCACAGTATCAAATGGGCTTAAATGTGAGGGAATCATCCTTCAACATAAACTTATAAGAAAACAATATTTAGGGGAAGCAACTCTAAATTGACGGACTACAATCAATTTGCCTTGGCTAAACTCGTTAAGTACAACAACAGCCCAATAAAATAATTATCACACCAACACATGTACATTTACCAATTAACATATAGTCTCATTATGTCCTGTGTACTGCGTTGAGCGTCCTGCATAGGCCAAGTGTATTTTATCTTTTCAATTGGATATGACTTCCGGTACAAATAGCTGTCCCTCTGTGACTCAGTAACAGAGATATGATTTCAGTGATAATCCCGGCCGAGCCCTGGTAGCTCAGTCGGAAGCGACGCAGGTTGTGAGTTCGAACCCCAGCTCGGCCAACATTCTTTCCGATGTTTGACAAAAGTCACTGTGACAAGCGTCATTCGTCTTTCACCAATGGGCAAACAATGAATGTGGAAAAGCAGCCAGTTGCTTGGAGAGTATGTTGTGTGGGGTACTGGTGCGAGAAAACCAGGAAACATGAGTAGGTGAACTGGCCTCCATGATATGACTGAACAAGAGGCCCACGAGGGCCTTTACTGGCATGATTCTTTGGTCGCTCTATTGTGTTCACACGCTGTATTATGGCAATTCGGACAATTTCAAGGGCCATAATCCAGTCATGCATGGGCGGATCTTGCTGGTTTTTGAAAGGAACCAACCTCTCATCAATATTTAACTACTATCCTAGTTTGGTGAAGGTCAGATAGTAAATGGAGGCTCTATTGTGTTCACAAGCTGTATTATAGCAATTTTAACAATTTCAAGGGCCATAATACAGTCATGCACTGGCGGATCTGGCTGGTCTTTGAAAGGAACCGAGCTCTCATGGATATCTAACTACTGTATAAGTTTGATTGAAATACAATCAAAACTGAAGACTTTATTGTGTTCACAAGCAATTGTTTACGGATGCACGCACAGACGACTGACACAACGCCATCCCATAATCTCTTCTGGCCTTTGGCCAGTATAGCTAAAAATTGTTGGAAACAGTGTTAAACCGCAATCAATCAATCAACCGGACGTCCGAGACGATATCACATGTATGGATTATACTCGGATTGAGAGATTTTCCGTAGTTATTTTTGCCTAGATGTTTCATCTGCTGCATATTTGTTGTATAGGGGAAAAGGATAAGACACTAAAATACAACTAGAGAAAATGAGTGATTGCTTATTATGGACAATTCTCCTTTTCTCACAATGATTTCAAAACCCGTCTTCTACAGTGGAATTGAAATTCAACTGTGTCAGTGAAAGGAAATATATGAGTCGATCAATGGAGAAAGGTACAAGTAAGCTAACATTTGTAAACAGTGTAGCACCAGATCAGCATTTGCGTTGACAGTCTGACCAAGAAATCAACCATCAAAATATTTCTAACACAAACTTCTTAGAAGGAACTTGTGTAGATTCTGATAAGTTGGAGCAGATGTACAGTTTGATCTGAACCTACACTGTTCCGAATGCCAACTTGTGCCTTTACCTATGGACGGACTCATATCATATCAACATTTTGTTAAAGCTGTTTTAACAATGGAAAAAAACAACAACATTAAATCATTTCCATAATGTGGTAAAAAGTGTTCTTTTAAATATATCCAAGTAGTAATATTTTAACGTTTTGAAAAATTTGGAAGTATGACTCATTCACACCATGACAGACAAACAGATAAACAATTGAAAAAGGATCACTTCCTGATACGGCAAGATAAATATCCACTATAACACGGAGGACATTATTCTGTAGGCCACCAGTTTGGCTGTAAAGCAGTCATTTTAGCACTTAAACCAGTCCTTGTTTTAACACTTAATTCGCCCTTAACATCAGCAATTCTGAGTAGACCAAGTCCATATTGACCTGCACAAATTCGAAACTTTCCAACGTTTTTATTCTTTTCATTCACAATGTTTTCGCCTGGATCTATCTCCCCTGGTGAAGGTCTGGAAATAAAAATGGTTATTAGAGTGCAACAGTAGCAAACCCTTTCCCATATTCAGATGCATTTAAACGCATTAGAAAGCACAAAATGAGCAATTTCTCCATATTCTTGCTTACAAGTCTCCCTTCGCAATGTTGTCTGCTGCAGATTTGATGGAAAGTGATAAGTATCATACATGTAAGCTTTGAACATATCATGAGTTCAACATTTATCTGGAGTTATGTATTTGTACATGTAATTTTGGTCAATGGAGTATGGCACTTTTTGAGTATTTGTTTTTTCTTTCAAAATGTTTTCAAATGATGGTTGCTACAATTGGGTATAAACATGTCTTATGAGGAAAATGGTGAAGTTTAATAATCCCTTTCCAAGACACATTCTGATGCATCTGCAGCAGACAACTGTTTAAAACATCATAATGAGCAATTTCTCCTTTTTCCTGAATGTTTTCAACTCTATTCAATGATCACTTTTTCTTTCCTTGAGATATTCCTTTGCTTTGCTAAGATATTTTCAGAGAGGTCTGCTGCAGATTTATTGTAAGTGGGAGAGAAAAAATTGATTGATTAGGGTTTACACCTAATCATGTGTTTCCTGGCATTCTCACACCAGTACTACATACAACATTCTTTCCAAACATTTGACTGTTAGGCTGTTAGGCCTTTGGTGGTAGACAAATGACCCTTGTCACAGTGACTTTTGTCAAACATTGGGAAGATTATTAGCCGAGCTGGGGTTCAAACTCACAACCCCTGGATTGACAGCCAAATTTGCAACTGACTGAGCTACCGGGGCTTGGAAAGGCTTAAACCTTTCCCAGTGTCCGACAAATCCATTGCCCGGAGCCCGCGGGCTACCAAAATAATTGCTCGGGCTACTGTCATTTTCAAATGAAAGCCCGGCGGGCTACTGTTTATTCCCGTGTCTGGTAGCCCGGCTTAATTACTTACACACATGTCGTGTATAAACAGTGACTGTATGTTACATGCGAAAACCACTCGCTGTGACCATAAACAAATCAATATCAGTAGGCGGAGTTACCCACCCAGATCGAGTAGTTTCAGCCAACCGAATCGCGTCAGTAATAGTCAATTAACGTGATATATATACCCATTACGGCGGTCCAATAATTAGTGACCATTGTTCCCTGGGGCTATGTGTTAATCCATGAATGATTGCGAATAACCAATGAAATTCAAATATTCCCTTAAATGTATTTTGATCCATATTTCTACTTTCGGTATGCGATGTTTGCAAACTGGTGCAGACCGGTTCAGAAAGACGGAGAATAAAATTGTCGCCATGCAGAAGTTAATAAAATAAATTCGATCCAAATATTAAAGACAATACAATACGACCACTTCTAGATCTTATCTTGCCGCTAATCAAATATGAAACACCTTCATAATCGACATAGTATTCGTAATATCAAAGAAAATGTTTGGGACGAAATCTGTAATGAATAATAAATGCCCAATCACGGCTTTGTTTACCAAAATTAATTAGCATAACCGGCGGGAAAAAAAAATCATATTGCGATTTCATTGGAAGAAATGAGAAATTGGGTCAATGACGTTAACGACCCGACGACCCGGATCAAGAGTGGACCCCGATGTTTACATTCAACGCTGTTTACCGATTTCAAATTCTCAGTAGGGAACCATGATTAACATTGCGCAATTTAATATCAAAATGGCGGCTATGTTGTGAATAATACGGTAACACATGAAACAAATTTAACGTGTTTCATGTGTTACGGTATTATTCGCGTCATTGTTTTTGACAATATTTTATTTAACCCTTTCCCCTCATACAACAATTCTACAGCAGACGACTTTGAACATATTTTGTCAAAAAAAAATAAAATTGGATATAACCTAAGACTAAGTGGAAAACATTGTGGTAAAAGGAGCTATTGCTTGTTTTGATCAATTTCTTCTGTTGTCACTATGTTTTCAAAAAGCTGTCTGTTGCAGAGACGTCAGAGAGCGTATATATGAGGGAAAGGGTTAATAACTTCATTGAACCTGATAAATTTGACTTTTGGTTAATAAAATTGAATCTTATTTAATATGTTGTTCTTTGTAAAACTGACACTCGTATCGTATGCCCTGTTTCGGTGAGGGACCTAAATCGGTGACCTCCAATTTGAAGAGTTTATACTACATCATTTGATTTTTTGGTCTCAAGTTTAAACATTTCTGTCACTAGCTTTTAATTTTTTTGTAAATATGGATAACATACATACATTTTATGCAGACTATTTCAAATAACCTAGTGAAAAATAATCTTGAAAAACTTTAGTAGATCTACCAATTTTCTCATATCTGTTAAGCACCACCAAAAAGTCTTTTTTCCAAATTTCATTTTTTTTTTTAACTGAATGCTGCACTTCAGGTCTTTTGCAACACAGTCATGTTATTTGAATTGGTCACTACCCTTATATCATGTACATGGTGTGCTCTTAATATTATGTTTGTACAGAAGTAGAAAACAAAAATAATCATAAAACACTCATTGGCATCCGCGATATTTCGGGCTACCAGCTTCCAAATCTGGTAGCCCAGTGGGCTACCAAACAATTCTGAAATTTGTCGGACACTGCCTTTCCCCTCATAAAGACAGTTTCTGATGCCTCTGAAGCAGACAACTTTTTGAAAACATGTCAACAAAAGAAGAAATTGCTCAAAACAATCAATTTCTCCTTTTGTCACCACGTTTTCAACTCAATTCAAATATTGTACTTTCGTTTAAAAAGTTTCTAATGTTTTCAAAGTCATCTGCTGTAAATTTGTTGTATGTGGGCAAAGGGTTAAGAGCCTGTAACAGTATTAAACTGAATTCATTTTGTTTAGCAGATCAGATTAAGATTTGAATTATAATCATGGCACCTCATTACAGTACAAAACAGTTTGATGAAACATTTGACTCTTTCCCAATTGCAAAATATCTGCAGCAGATGATTTTTAAAACAACAAGTAAAAAATATGAAAACTCTCTACAAATGAAATTTTGGAATTAAGTCAAATGAGAATTGGTCCACAAGACGGGCATAAATGGAATTATCCCATCTTAATTTAACTAGAAGTATATATTTTACTTACTCAGTAAATAAGAGTGGCATGATTCGTTTACGTATAACACCTGTATGATGTGTTCTAGCAGTGAGCTCTTGACCCAAATAACAGCCTTTAGTGAAACTTACTGAAATACAACAGACAATATATGTTACTAAAAAAGATTCATGACATCCAAAACTGAGAGTGAAAGACGGAGTTTGAAAACAAAATGTAATATTGGTAAAGTTTAATATTTATAACAAGAGCTGTCGGAGGACAGCATGCTCGACTATTCCACCGCTTATTTGATTACTGAGATAATGGACTCTAATGAAGTTGCATGCTAAACATTAACCACAATGTCTTAAAGGGTAATAATTTGCATTATATGCAGGATAGTTATTTAACTTGATTATTTGTGGGTGTGATGGTTGGGAAGGGTTGTATAACGTTTCAATGGAATGCATCAAGTAGTTACTAAGATATGGACTCTTAATGTAGTTGCACGCAAAGTGACCTTGACCTTTGACCTTATGATCCCATGACCTGTTTGAGTCGAGTGCTGATCATGACCATTAACCAAACTAAGTTCCAGGGTCATAGGCCTAAGCAATCAGTAGTTTTAAAGCAAGGAATGTTTCTGTATTGAAGGTCACAGTGAACTTGACCTTTGACCTATTGACTCCAAACTCTCTAGGCATCACCAGCTTGCTATGATGTATGTCCATACCATGTTTGAAGATCATAGACCTAGGCGTATGTAAGTTATAAGGGTAAATGCTAGCTTTCACAAAAACTTTAACCATTAACTGTTTCTTTACAGAAAGGTCACAGTAACCTTGACCTTTGACCTAGTAACTCCAAAAACTCTCTAGGCAAAACCAACTTGAAGATCACAGGCCTAAGTGTATGTTAGTTATAAGGGTAAATGCTAGCTTGCACGAAAACTTTTAACCATGAACTGTTTCCATATAGAAGGTCACAGTGACCTTGACCTTTGACCTTCTGACTCCAAAGTTTATAGGCATCACCAACTTGCTATGAAGAATGTCCATACCAAGTTTGAAGATCATTGGCCTAGGCGTATGTTAGTTATAAGGCCCTAAGGGTAAATGCTAGCTTGTACAAAAACTTTAACCATGAACTGTTTCTATATAGAAAGTTACAGTGAGCTTGACCTTTGACCTACTGACTCCAAACTGTGTAGGCATCACCAACTTGCTATGAAGTATGTCCATACCAAGTTTGAAGATCATTGGCCTAGGCGTATGTAAGTTATAAGGGTAAATGCTAGCTTGCACAAAAACTTTAACCAACGGCGACGCTGGCGCTGACACCGACGCCGCGGTGACTACAATAGCTCCCCTTATTCTTCGAATAGTTGAGCTAAAAAGTAAAAAAAATAACATGAAACTGACCCTTGTACAAAGATGTATATTGTCCCTTTCTGATGCCTCTGCAGCAGACAACTTTTAAAATATTGTGGCAAAAGGAGAAATTGCTCAAAACAAGCAATTTCTCCTTTTGCCACAATGTTTCAACAATTTTTAGTTATTATATTTACATTTATAGAGCTTTTCCGTGTTTTTGTCTGGAATTTTTCAAAATTTATCTGCTGCAGATTGTTTGTGGGTTTGTTGGTTCTGCCTTTGGATTTTTCCAAGCAAACAGCACATGTACAGGTTAAGTCTCCAGTCTCTGTAACACAGGGGATCTAATACAAGAAATGGTGACCTTGACCTTGAGCCTAATGACCTCAAATTTTTTTTATAATAATAAATAATTATACTTTTTCTATATTTTATCCTGCAAGATTTCAAAGTTGTCTGCTACAAATTTGTTGCATGTGGGAACAGAGTTTAAAAACATGTACTTAAAGAAACCATCTTTGTAAGATTATATTATCTTTGTCAAGTAATACCTCCATTCATATAGACTAAGTTACACTCCAAAGGTAAGCAATTTCCAAAAGGAAGATCTTCAGGTCCTTCTGGTATACCCCATTTAACTCTATTCTCATGATACAAACTTTCATCCGTGCCTTCCATCTTCACACTAGCTGTAACAAAACAAAAAAACTTAACCCTTTCCCACATTTGACATTTCTGCAGCAGATGCCTTCGTAAACATATTGGCAAAAATGTGAAATATCTCCAAAAGTTCAATCATTAAATGGAATTGAAAACATTGTGGCAAAAGGAGAAATTGCTCATCATGAGCAGTTTCTCCTTTTGCCACAATGTTTTCAAAAGTCGTCTGCTGCAAAACGTCGGAATGTTTCTGCAAGTGGGAAAGGGTTAATTCTTAAATTAAAATCTCCCGCTAAACTGAAATTGTGAAACAAAGCTTGGAACACCTTAGTATACTAGTTACTAATTAAAATCTATTTCAAAAGTTGTGGACTATGTGGGATGCCTCTTCAGTGTTCAATTTGACCGAGTGACCTTGGTTGTTTTTACCTCACTTGACCAAGTTTCAAACATGAACTAAGCCTGATTGAAATGAATGTAAATGTTGCCCCTGGAGTGTTCAAAATGTTTGAAATCTTGACCTGGTGACCTAGTTTCTGACCCCATATGACCTAGTTTAGAGCTTCACTGAGATTTGATGAAATAACTATTCTGATAAATGGACAATGGCCTCTAGAATGTTCTTAGGTATTTTGAGATAAACCATTGGATTAAGGGAGATAACTTGGTATGAACTAAAATATTCTAGCAAAGGAAAAATTAAGTAAAAGTTTTGCAATAGTGTTGAAAACATTGTGGCCAAAATACGTCATAATATGTGAGTGTGTGCGAAGGGATTACTAAAATTCATACCAATAAGTCTAGATCCAAACTGTGGGACTCGAGGGTCTGCGGTCTGTAATATAACATCTTTGTCTGGTAGAGGTAGGGTGGAGGGCTGTCCTAGTGAAGCAAACACAGCCAACTCAGTAACTGGTTCAAGGGTGACCTGCAGACAAAATTTAACAACTTTAACTGAAATACATTTATTTTATCCATTTATTATTGTTTTTAGATGCATCTGCAGCATGCGGGTTGAAAATATTGTGGCAAAAGGAGAAATTCATATTGTGACTAAAGGAGAAATTGAGCATAATTTCACATTTTGTCTCAATATTTTCAACACTATTTAATTAAGTTGTCTGCTGTGGAATTGTTTGGTAGGGTTTAACAGCTGTGTAAGCTTAAGAGTAGGAAATTGATAGATTGATTTGCTACTAGTTACCTATCTAAATATTTAATATAAGTGTACGCAATGCTGATATGACATTAAACCTTTCCCACACACAGCAAACGACTTTGAACAAATATTTGAAAAATGTGAAAAATCTTAATATATAATGGTATAATAATTGAATAAAATTGTTGCAAAACGGGAAATTGCTCATCATGCTGCAAAAGCTTTGGAATGCGTCTGCAAGTGGGAAAGGATTAAAAATGACAAGAGTGTTTGAAGGAAGAGATCCATATACATCACCCTGCCAAGGAAGGTAACACAAAAAATGTGAAATAAGGAAAAGTGGATGTGGAGTTAGAACAAAGCATAGAAATCATTGCCCTTTTTTAGCAGTATTCTTTTGTCAACTAATTTTTAGCTCACCTAAGCACGAAGTGCGAGGTGAGCTTTTGTGATCACTCACCGTCTGGCGTCAGGCATTGTCGTCATCTGTCTGTCTGTTAACAATGTCCTACAAAAGACTTCTCCTACTAAATTAATGGACTGATTTCAAAATAACTTCACAGGAATGTTCCTTAGGTGGTCCTCTTTTATAAATTTGTTCAAAGAATTTAATTCCAAGTAGAACTTTGGTTGCTGCGGCTTCAGAAAAGGGGAAAATTGCCAAAACCTTAATTTGCACAAATGTTCCTTGGGGGACCATCTAACAAGATTGTTCAAATTATTCTGATCCGTTGAAAAACATGGCTGCTAGGGGGTGGGGCTTGTTTTCCTAATATGTGCATTGTAAAAATTTTAAAAATCTTCTTGTCCAAAAGTACCGGCCCGATTTAAAAATAATTTGGCACAAATGTTCTTTGGGAGACCCTTTACCAAGATTGTTGAAACTAGAACTATCACTAAAGGTGATTAATACCCCCGCCCCAACCCCTGACACATATTATATCTCACAGTATTATCTTTGACTCAGACAATTTGAATATCAGTATCAAAAAGAAATACTAAGATGATATCAAAAAGCAATATACAAATCTAATTTTAAAGAAATTTTGTCAGGAACATTTTCTAATGCATAAAATACAATCCGCATAAAGTACTATTTCCTCATGAAATAAGTTTTGATTTAGTTTTCTAGTTTCAGAAAACAAACAAACAAGAAGAAAATGAACCACATTCTTTATTCAAAGAGTAACAAGGTTTTTACTGTAAACTACTGAATATTCGCGAGGACCTATTTTCGATATTTATCATGATTTTGATATTTTGATATTTTAATTTTGAGAATAAATAGCAGAAGTTTAAATTTCACTTCTGATCAATATATTTTCGCAAGGAGATCAGCTTGCGAATATAAGGGAAATCCTTACGTAATTTAGGTAGTTTACAGTAGCTATAATGTAATATAATATCATGTTCTACCTCTTGATACTAACACAGCTTCTTGAAGGGAACAGCACCAGACACAATCAAGTGGTCACTGTAGTATGTTGGAATAACATGACGCATCAGATTAGATTTTAACAAAAAAAAAATCCTATTTCAAGGTCAGAGGTCAAGGTCACAGGGACATGAAATTTGCGTCTTGCACATCTACTACTCCTGATTAACATTTATGCCAAGTATCAAGTAAATCAGGTTGAAACTGAAGGAGGAGTACAACAGATTAGATTTTAACAAAAAAAATCCTATTTCAAGGTCAGAGGTCAAGGTCAAGGTCACAGGGACATGAAATTTGCGTATTGCACATCTACTACTCCTGATTAACATTTATGCCAAGTATCAAGTCAATCAGGTAGAAACTGAAGGAGGAGTACAACAGATTAGATTTTAACAAAACAAATTCCTATTTCAAGGTCAGAGGTCAAGGTCACAGGTACATGAAATTTGCGTCTTGCACATCTACTACTCCTGATTAACATTTATGCCAAGTATCAAGTAAATCAGGTTGAAACTGAAGGAGGAGTACAACAGATTAGATTTTAACAAACAAAAAAAAATCCTATTTCAAGGTCAGAGGTCAAGGTCAATGTTACAGGGACATGAAATGTGCGTATTGCACATCTACTACTCCTGATTAACATTTATGCCAAGTATCAAGTCAATCAGGTAGAAACTGAAGGAGGAGTACAACGGAACAGATTTTGCGGACAGACCGACCGGATGACCGACCGGATGACCGACCGACCGCATGACAGGCTGATTCCAGTATACCCCCTTCAAACTACGTTTGCGGGGGTATAATTATTCTGATCTGATGAAAAAAATGGCAGCCAATTTACTAAATCACTGGCCCTATTTGAAAATAATTTGGCAAAAATGTTCCTTGTGTGACCTTCTGTCAAGGTTGTTCAATTCATTCTGATCCATTAAAAAAACATGGACACCAGGGGGGTTGCATGTTTTCCTTATATGAATAGAGTAGGTCAGAGTAAAAAGGATTGTGGGAAAGATTAGGATAAGGTAGAAAAGAATGAGGTTAGGATTAGCAAATAGTAGAAAAGAATGTTGTAAATGTTTAGGACAGAGTAGAAGAGAATGTGTTAAAACTTGGGACAGAGTAAAAAAAGAATGTGGAAAAAGTTTAGGACAGAGTAGAAAAGAATGTTGTAAAAGCTTTGGACAGAGTAGAGAAGAATGAGTTGAAGTTTAGCACACAGTAGAAAAGAATGTGGAAAACAAATAGGACAGAGTAGAAAAGAATGTGGTTAAACTTTAGGACAGAGTAGAAAAGAATGTGGTGAAAGTTTAAGACAGAGTAGAAAAGAATGTGGTAAAAGCTTTGGACGGAGTAGAAAAGAATGTGGTTAAAATTTAGGACATGTGGTAAGTAAAAGTTTAGGACATAGTAGAAAAGAATGTGGTTAAAGCTTAGGACAATTAAAGTAAAAAAGAATGTGGTAAAAGCTTAGGAGAGAGTAGAAAAAAATGAGGTTTGGTTTAGCACACAGTAGAAAAGAATGTTGTAAAAGTTTAGAAGTTTAGGAAAGAGTAGAAAAGAATGTGGTAAGGGAACAAATTTAAAAAAAAAGAAATAGTGGAACACCACCCACAATGTTTGTTCTGATAACACAAGCTACTATATGAAACAATAACCTACCTTCTTCCTGATTTTATATTTTCTAATATCTTTTATGAATTCCTCCACCAGGGAATGGTCACATTCTATAAGTAACGTTGGTTCATCATCAGGGCGAGTTATATTATACAACATCAAATCATACTGTACACGACCCTGAAAGATGGTAAAGACAATATATTAACCCTTTCCTACTTGCAGGTGTTTTTTGACACATCTGCAGTTGAAGACTTAAACAAGAGGGCCATGATGGCCTTGGATCGCTTACCTGATTTTTTTTTTTTTTCACTTTAGCCATATATTTTTCGACCAATCATCATGGCTTGAAGGAATCTGAAAGAGGGTCACCCTAGGAATATTTCTACAAAATTATTTGAAAATCGGCCAAACACTTTCGGAGGAAAAGATTTTTTAAGTTTTCACTCAAGCCATGTAAGGTAAAATAGCCTCGCCCCCTGGCGGCCATGTTTTTCGACCAATCAACATGGCTTGAAGGAATCTGATAGAGGGTCACGTAAGGAACATTCTGAATCTTTATCTTGAAAAATACTGAGAGGTACCTGTTGACCTTCTCCAGGAGCAAATGTAAAGGTAGAATTTCTGTTTTCAATATCTGCATCATCCAACAATGTGTCAATATTGCCAATGTAAAGGACATTGTGACAAATAAATGAAGTTTTCATCGTGTTCACAAAGTCAATTATAACAAGTTTGCCAATTTTAAAGGGCCATAATTCCATCATGCATAGAAGGATCTGGCTGGTTTTTTCAAAAGGAACTGAGCTCTTGTGTATATCTAGCTACTGTATAAGTTTGGTAAACATCAGATAATAAATGATGACTTTATTTAGGTCAATTATAGCAATTTTGCCAATTTTAAAGGGCCATAATCCCATCATGCATAGACGGATCTGGTTTTCGAAAGAAACCAAGCTCTCATGGATATCTAGCTACTGAATGAGATTTGTAAACATCGGATAATAAATGAAAACTTTATTGTGTTCACAAGAAATTGTGGACGGACGAAGGGCGATCACAAAAGCTCACCTTGTCACTACGTGACAGGTGAGCTAAAAAAGAATTCACTTCATTTCATTGATATAATTTCTTATTTCTAATATTCCAACCGTTCCATAAAATATCTTTATAATCGTATCTCGTAAAAAAAGTTTAAACATATTTGTTATTTGCTTTTTGGTAAAAATGAATACAGTAACAGAGAGCTATTTTCTTTAAACATGTCTATAAATGTATAATACCCATATGCATTCTTCAATTGCAAAAGGATTCAAAACTATGAGTTGTAATGATGAAGACGATAAATAAAAACAATGTTCTAAAATCATTATTTTTCCTCCAGTGTTAAAATATAAATTATCAATTAACTTGTTTTTTTTAGAATAGCATTACAAGAGAAAATTTGAAATGTAAGTCAATGTTCATGCAGTTCTAAGAAGGAGAAATCTAACAAACCTGTACATTTAACAACATGGAATATAATGATTTTGTTTGTTGTTGTAGAAGTGTAACGTCATTTGAGACGAGCCCCTGTAAAAATGGTATAGTATCTACTCCCTTCACTTGAACTAATCCTCGTGACTTTAGCCTACACACAACAGGCTGGGTACCAGAATCAGAGAATGCTCTTGTCAACGTCTGAAACTAAAAACAATTATATGAGTTGCATCTGGCGATTTGGGGTCTTACTGGTTTGGCTTCGTTTGAAGATACAAATGCGTTAAACTATAGTAAGGCTACAAGTCAAAATTATTTAATATCAGTCTAGATTATCATATATTAAACACAAGAGGGCCATGATGGCCCTATATCGCTCAATGGATTTAATAGAACCTCAATAGTTTTCAAACTTTTTACTTTACATGTATACATATAAGGAAAACAAGCAACCTCCCTGGTGGCCATGTTTTTCATCAGATTGGAATAATTTCAACAATCTTGGTAGAGGGTCACCAAAGGAACATTTGTGCCAAGTTATTTTTAAATCGGGCAGGTACTTTTGGACGAGAAGATTTTTAAAGTTTTTACAATGCACATATATGAGGAAAACAAGCCCTGCCTTGGCAGT